>APFE031169014.1:0-17727 GCA_000404065.3 Pinus taeda | reverse complement strand
GGAGGAGGGAGTGTGGTAGGGGGAGGAGGAGATTGATAGTGAGGGAAATAGAGGGAGAGAAGAGGGAGGGAGGTGAGGAAGAGAGAGAGGCACACAAGGAGTCGGGGTAGGAGGGGGAGTGAGAGGAAGGGAGCGAGATGGAGAGGGAGAGAAGGAGTGAGAGGTAGAGAGGGACAGAGAGGGTTGGGGTGAAGGGATAGGTGAAGACAGATGGAGATGGGGAGAGGGTTGGAGTGGGGGAAGGTGAGACGACGGGAGAGGGGGAGAGGTAGAGGGAGAAGAAGAGGAAGTAAGAGGAAGAGAGAGAACGGGAAGGAGGAGGGAGGGAAAGAGATGGAGATAGGTATTAATATTAAGATAAAGAGAAAAATAATTACATTGTTAAAATTTTGAAAAATAATTTACAATAAAATGGGAAAATAATAAAATAAATTATATCACATTATTATATGCAATGAGAAGAATTAAAATGACTTTCACCTAATATTTATAGAGATATTAAATTGAAAATATAAATAAAGAAATTCTAGAAATTTTCAAATAAACCTAAATAAAATCTAAAGAGACTATTAAATTTCCTTAAACCCTTTTACTAAAATTCAAATTCAAATATAAAATATACAAACAAAATAATTACATGCAACTATCAACCTAATATCATCAAATACACGGATTACATTATTATAATGTCATTCGTGAAACAAATTGCTAATATAATATTTAATAAAACAAAAAAAATAATAATTAAGTGAAAAATCACTTGCAATTGCTCCAAACCCATTCTCCAATAATGACCAATGGCAAGTAAATTGTCCAAGCGCGAAGCCGAAAGTGAAAAATTCCAATTCCTTCGACCTCATTTCTTGATTCCACCGAAATTCCTTCGGCAATTTTATTTAATTGTTTAAAATCAGCGCGTTGTGGAGCTTTTGAATTTTCTGACCGACGAGGAAATCATTGACGATTGGGACGTTGAGTGACTAGTAACGTTGGTGAAATACTGGGACTGGAGTAATGCGATTGATGTATTCAGAAAAATCTTTCTGTTGTGGTCCTGACTCTATCCGTTAGGAAAAAGCTAAGGAAATGATGTTGTGGTCCTCCGCCATTGAGGTCCTTACTCTATCCCTTGTGGTCCTCACTGTGCACGTGGGGAGAGGGTTGAGGAGAGTAAACATTTTGTTATGCTTTAGTAAAAATCCATAAGATATATGTAAACATTTATTTACATCTCTTTAAAATTCCAGTATACATATTGTACCTCACCTTGTTGGTTAGTATACATATTGTATCTCACTTCGTTGGTTATTGTTGGCAACACGAATTCATTTTAACATCCGATTAATTACTATTTTATAAAGTTGTCGTATAAAATTTTCTATAAATTATTTCCACTTTTATATATTATAATTTTTTAACATTTATATTATATTATATATATATATAATATATATATTTCTTGATTATTTCAACTCTTATGATAATATGTTGCAACAAATTTTTTTTAAGTTTTATTTAACTTTTTAGGAAATATTTTTCTATTATTTAAATGTGTTTTTTTATTTATTTAGTAAATAAATAACTAATTTTTAAATTAATTATATGCATTTCAATTGGTCTTTCTTTGAAGGTTATATTTTTTTCTTAAAATGAATGTATATCTTCTTTAACATTTCAAATATTAATATTTTAAAGTAAAAGTTATAATAATATATATATATAATATTATATAATATATATATATATATTATATTATTATATTTATATATAATATATATATTATATATAATATATATATTTTTATATATATATATATATAGTATTATATTATAAGCCATCATTTTAAAATTTTATTTAATTATTTTAAAATTTTAATATAAAACATTTCCAACATAACAAGAAATTTAATAATTTAATAATTTCTTTAAATAAACTGATATTAATAATGAATGAACAACACCACTTAAAAAAAAAAAAGTTAACTAATTTATTAGTTAATTAATTTTTTATGGTACATAATTTGTGGAGTTTATAACTTGTTTTAATATCCCGAAAATATATGGCTATGGATTTTCTTTGTAAGCATCATCACCATTTTTGTTAAGTTTGAAAATCACATGTTATCATCATTGTTTTTAATCAATATATAATTTTCGACAGTACAAATAATCACAACATCACAAGTGACTATGACCATGATTTTTTTAAACCACAATCATTCAATGAACATTTAAGAATATATTAAAAGTGACTCGTGATGTTGATCAAATACAAACAAAATAAACATAGAATTTAAAAATTAATTTACAAATAGATTTTTTATGATCATATAATTTTAAATTTATGTGGTTTTAGTTTATGCTATGTATTTTTTTTGTTTTTTTGCTCTTGTTCTCCTTTGGTTGTTTTTTATGATTGTATGTGTATAATATTTTCACACATATCTAATATCATATACAATAATTATTTTTCCAATGTGTAGAATTTGTATACTAGAGTTTTGACATTTAATTTGTAGTTTAGTTTAATAAAATGTTGGTTTTTCTGCAAATGACAACAACATCATGAGTGGATTTTAATTTTCGTGAGCACCACTATTCAATAAACATTGTTTTTTAATCAATCATTTTTTATAATTAGATAGAATTTTTATGATAACAAAATTTTAAATGTTTGTGTTTTTATTTTATGTAATGTATGTGTTTGTTTGTTTATGTTCTTGTTTGTGTATAAACTTTAGAACACAAGAATGCTTTCATTAGAATATGCCGTATGGATGGTCATTGCCCAAATTGACTATTGACTTGATACAAGTCACATTTATCATGATTTTACACACATAAAATATAATATCCAAGAATTACACTTCCAATTAATTGAATGTGTATTAAACTATATATGTCGAAATTAGCATTTGGTTTAACAAAATTTCATTTATTTTTGCAAATGACCATGGTTTTTTTTTTTGCAAGTATCAGTATTCAATGCATCTGTGAGAATCAAACTATTTTATAAGTATTTTTAATTAATATATATTTATAATTAGTTACAATGGATGTTTCATGATGACAGGGTTTTAAATGTTTGTGTTTTTATTTTATGTAATATATTTACTTGTTTGTCTTTGCTATTGTTTGTGTTTCTATGTCTATGAATTCGAGAACACACAAAAAACTTTCATTATCATATACCATATGGAAGGTCACTAAAAAAATTTTTGACAAACTTGATACAAATAACTTCTATGATGATTTTAAGCATCCATAGTATTCGATGCAGGAGATACACTTAAAATGATTTGAATGCTTGCATTAAATTATCCATGTTCAATTTAATAAAATTTCACTTATTTTGGTAATTGACCATGGCATCATGAATGACAAAGTTTTTTTTTTTTTCCTTTATAACCACCACTATACTATTCAATGTGTATTTGAAAATCATATTCTTTTATAATTGTTTTGAATGGATATATTTTTTCTTCCTCAGGAAAAATTGTAATTTTATTAATGAAAGCAAAATTACTTGTAGATTTTGATAATGCATTCAATCACACCAGTCGAAACTGATGATCACAAAGACCAAAAATACAACTCCAAAATGGTGGTAAACATGTTACCCTTTTCTCCATTTCTTCTTTTTAACCTTTCACCATTCTCCTTGGGAAGGTGTGGTAGCTGCAAGCACTAGCTGGGTCCCTTCATTAATTCTTGTATTTTCCTTATTTGAATCCGCATTTCCATATACATGATGACATTTTGAGTCCCCTGTCTCCATTGCTACAGACATCATCTCCTACATCGACATTATGTCCTTTCCTAGGACATTCATCCATTGTGTGATCTTCTCTTAGTTGGAGTGCATTTATGCCCAAGGAAACTCAAACAAATGGCTCCCATAGGATGCAAACTAACGGATCCAATATTGGTCACAAACTGTGACCCAACACACCTAAAAATGTTGTTGTTAAGACATTTTCAATGCTGGAATCCTATGACTGGTTAGGGAGCTAACCAGAGTCCCTAAGAATGCTTCAAAGTACACCCAAATATCCCCTTATGTTGCGGTCGTCCTCCAAGGATATGCTGCCCAATAACGCTGCTCCTTCAGGGTAGTTTTGAGCCCACATTCAAGGGCCTGTCTGCATAAAGGTACTGCGACCCTTACAACACCCAAACTAGGGTTGTGATAGCCTCTTGGGATAAATTTCCACCCTCCAAAATGCCTCAAAACAACCTCCCTTCTCCTTCTTGGGATACCACCTCCAAGGACAGGGCTACGACCCTCTAAACATCCCTTAACTAGCCTGTGTTTACCCTTCAAATCACTCACTGACCCTCCCTTGGCTATGGTCTATAAGAGCAGGGCCTTGGCCCTTCCACTAGCAAACACAACCTCTAATTTGGCCATTGGTCACCCTGCAAAAAACCTACTAAAACAAAAGTTCAAAATGCTTGGTTATGTGCCCTTAAATCTATGGCCTAGAACATAGGTAATCTCTCTCCAATGAGCTGTGCAAATGGGGTATGTGTTGAATAAAAGGACTTTCAAATGACTCCACAATACCTTCTATTTATACACTAAAAGAAGGCTTCCTCCAATTTCATTCTAGCACTTGACAAGCTATCAGAAGCCTAAATAACATTAATCCGGCCTTGACGCTTCTTGTGCAAACCCAGACTTTCACTTAAAAAAATTGTAGCTCCTTGATGACAACTCAGAATTGGATTATTCTAATTGCATTAGAATCATCTCGCTGAGAGCTATCATCCTCATCCATCACATGTCAATTTTTTTTTATGGTTTTGGCCCAAACTGTTGAACAATCTAGGGAAAATGTAGTTAGTATGATTTTTCTTATCATGATAACTATTTCTGTGGTATTTCAACTTTTTTCTTATTAGCACAATCTTATATTGATATCATTAGTGTGTGTATTTCTTAGTTCATCAAAAAGTTACAGAAATAAAATTGACAAGAACATAAGATGTTGGCTTGCTGCCAAGGCCAAAACCTCTCCCTCTTGGAGAGGAAAACCCACACACAATTATTTTTATAGAGGTTCCAATTGACTAATACCAAGACCTTAACACTTGACCTACTAAGCCACTCGAAGACCAAAACATCAATCCTTTTCTTAATGTAAAGATCATCATCATTATCATTGTTGCTTCACTGAGATCATCATCATAGTACCACAAAGATTCTTGCAGTTGCACCATTGCTTGTACTTCCACCTATATCATTGTTTCATCACCATATCAACGAGGTATTTTATATGTGAGCTGCACCGAGATAGTGATCATGACCGAGACCATAATTTCTACTTTACCAAAATCTTGAATGAGTCTAGAATGTTGGAATGTATTACTGAGATCACTGATAATTCTACCGAGATTTTAGTGGCATCTAGAGAGTAGGTTGAGAAAAAGAGTGTCACTTTAGGACCCTTCCATTCACAAGTATGGTGAGACTGTTATTATGTGATGCTGATGAATGTGACACTGTAAGGAGGCTGAAAATATCGCGGGTTGATTTCCAAAATACATACTGTAACAACCCTTCAAAACATCAAAGGTATTCGAGATTTCTCACTGTAATCATCCCTAAGATTTCTGAGACATATGAGATTTGTCTTCATGGCCTTCACCTAGACTTATGGATTTTAGTCCTGATCTAGTCCATGAAACATGAAATAGAAAAACACAATTGTCACTCCTTTTTAATAAGGGGTGATGTAATCTAAGCTCCCTCTTAGCGAAGGTGATGGCAGTGGCGGTGAAGGTGAAGTAGGAGGTAGAGGAGGAGGCAGAGGAAGAGATGAAGGAAGAGGAGGTAATGAAGGAGGTGCTAGCAGTGGAGGATGTGGAGGCAGAGGATGAGGAGTAAGATGTGGAGGCAGAGGTAGTGGAAGTGGTGGTGGCAGTGGCAGTGGTGGTGGACAATGAGGAGGAGGAGGAGGAGAAGGAGGAGGAGGAGGTGTGGTGGTGGTGGATGCAAAGGAGGAGGAGGAGGAGGAGGAGGATGATGTTAAGGTAGTTGAGGAGGAGGTGGAGGTGGATAAGAAGAAGGAGGTCGAGGGTGTGGTGAAGCCGAATGAGGAGGAGGAAGAGGAGGAGGTCAAGTTGTTGGTGGATGAGGAGGAGTAGGAGGATGTGGAGGTTGAGGTGGTGGAGGAGGTGGAGCCAAAGGAGGAGGAGGAAGAGGAGGAGGAGGTGGTGGTGGAGGATGATGTGGATGTGTAGATGGAGGAGGAGGTCATGGAGGTGGATAAGGGGGAGGACAAAGTGGAGGTGTTGGAGGAGGAGGAGGTGGATGCAGGGTTGTTGGTAGAGGTGTTGATGGAGTAGGAGGTGGTGGAGGTATAGGTGGAGGTGGAGGAGGAAGAGGTGAAGGAGGAGGATGACAAGGGTGTGGAGGAGGGAGATGAGGTTGAAGTGGAGGAAGAGGAGGAGGATGTGGAAATGGAGGTGGAGGACGAGTTGAACATGGCGGTGGAGGACGAGTTGAACGTGGAGGTGGAGGTTGAGGTGGAGGAGAAGATGAAGGTAGAGGTGGAGGTTTAGTTGGAGAAGGAGGTGGTAGTGGATGTGGTGGAGGTGGAGGTGGAGGAGGAGAAGGAGGATGACAAGGAGGGGGTGGAGGAAGTGGAGGTGGAGTTCGAGGTGGTGGTTGATGAGGAGGAGGAGGAGGAGACGAAGGTGGAAGTGGAGGAGGAGGAGGAGGAGGAGGTGGTAGTGGTTGATGAGTCAACGGAGGAGGAGGAGGATGAGGTGGAGGTTTAGTTGGTGGAGGAGGTGGAGGCAGAGGGAGGAGGAGGTGGAGGCTGAGGAGGAGGTAGAGGCAGAGGTGGATTTTGAGGTGGGTGAAGAGGAGGTGGTGGAGGAGGAGAAGGAGGTGGAGAAGGAGAAGGAGAAGGAGGAAGAGGAGGAGAATATGGTGGAGGAGGTGGAGGTGGAGGAATGGAGGAGGAGGAGGAGGAGGTGGTGGATGTGGATGTGGATGATGAGGAGGAGGAGGTGGATGTGGGTGATTAGATGATGGAGGTGGATATATGGAAGTTAATTTAAGATTGATGTCTTAAATTCAAATATCAAATTGTCACTCTCTTATCCATTGTTGGAAATGAAAGCTACAATTTCATTAATCCAAAACATATATCTTCACATACATAATATCCTACTATTAAATGATAATTAATTCATTTAGAAAAATTTCCTCTATTCACAAATAGTCATTCAAGTACATGAAATTTCTTTTACGTTTAGATCTGATATCTTGGCTAAGAATTTGAAGAATTTATCAAGATCAAAAGTTTGTGTTTATTTTGTTTAAACATTTTTTTAGTCTCTTAAACACATATAGTTCTATTTTTATTATTCAATGAACCATTTTTTTGGAAATGAACGGTTTCATCTAATTATCGTTGATTTAAAAAGCATTGAGTTAAATTTAACGTTCTTTCTTGAATAAGCCTTATGTTCTTCCTATTTTATGTTTACTTGAGAAACATAAGATATTAGGAATCATATATTGTTTTCTTTATTGTTTTGTATTTCACATATTTTTCATAATTATTATTTTGCGTAGTCATATAGAGTTGACATGAATATCTAATGTGTACTCATAGAATATAAATAGAACAAATATTATAGTTTTGTAAACTTTTGATGGAATCACTTCATTACATATAGTAAGAAGTAAATACATTGTATAAATTGTCCTTATGAATAAGAAGAAAGGTTTACATTGTTGGGGCCATAAGACAACCAATACTATTTTATCATAATTAAATATTTTCATTAACAAAGAGAGGGTAAATCAGTTGAATTGAAATTGATATACATGCATTTTTTTTAGTGCTGTTCATTTTGGGAAAAGTGCTAGCTATATAAGGGTTTTGTTTAAACTCAAGCAACATCAAATTTCCTTGTAGCCAACATCAAGTGAAAATGGAAACCAACATCAAAACCCTATAAAGAGTAAGTGTTTGATAAGTATTGGAAGGCTAAAGCATAGGGGGGGAAATTACATGAATTTGACCCCAAAAAAATGTCACAAGATAACCCAAGTTGGTCATAGACTAATCTACACACAGAAGAAAGGAATTCCTTTGTTTGAATTGGAATCACTTTAAAGTAATCAGGCAAAGAACATTATAAAGGGTTTTGAGGTAAGTAGAGTCTAACCTTAGTAATATGGATGACATCCTTCAATCTCATGCTTTGTTGTAAATGGAATAACATTAGTATTGTACATATATGAATGTATAAAGAAAAATTATATCGATATGAGAATCAAGTTACAGTTTAATCATAGAGTGAAATCATTGAAGGGTAGTTCATTTTGAAATCATTGAGAACAGCAGAAATTACCCTGAAATCCTTTGAGGCAACCATAACCAACTTATGATATATCACAACCACAAAGTTAGAAGTAAAAAATTACAATAATATACCCAATATGCAAGAATGGCTATACTATAACAAACATAAGTGAATGTAGAGGAACCAAAGGCCTTGTGGTGGCTTAGCAAAGGATTTCATTCATACCACATTTTACAAGGACTCTTTTTCTAAGAGCATGAGATGGACATAAGTTTTTCACACACATTGCACATAGAATCACATAATCCCAAAACATCAATGTTTTGTTTTTGAAAAACCTCATTGAGAGAACTATATTCAATAGAGTAATGTTCATTCTTTCAACTACTTAGTTTTGTTGAGAATTGTATGGAACTATGCTTTTATGTTGATTCCCATGCTTGCAGATATAGTTTTCATATTCATTAGATTACATTATATTCCATTAATGGTATGAAGAGAGCCAATATGTGATTATGCTTGATATCCAATCCATACATGGAAATCCTTAAATGTTTTGAAAGCTTGAGATTTAATTTTTAGTAAGTACACCCAACACATCCCAGTGTAATCATCAACATAAGGTTTCGTACATTTATTTTTGTTATCATAATTAAACTGCATAGGACCGCACAAACCAAAATATATATGTCCAAATTTTCTACATGAATGAATGGGCTTTGCTAGCGATTGTGAACAAGGAGAACGTGGCAAATGATTATGCATCGCTATAGACCCATATAAATAAGAAAGTGGAAAATCCCACATATATCTAGTAGGGTACTCAATTAACATATTTAATTCTTAATGTGGTTAGGTATAACAAAATAAATGTGTTGAGTTATCATCCTCTGGGAGTTAAATCACCCTTGATGAGGAAGGGGCATGACCAAGTAAAGAGAAAAATGAGATAATATTGATGGATATTCTATGACCTCTTGGTAGAATAAACAATGTTCCAATGTAAATAAGCCTAATAATTTTCCACGTAGTAGAGAAATTTATTGGGGGTTATACACTGAAAGTTTTGCTACTAGATAGAACCCTTTGAGAAGAAAGAAAAAACATGTCATAGTTGTGAAAAATATACAAAATAATTAAGTGATTAAAAGAGAAGATCGCATGAGACATTCTTGAATAAAACTAACATATGGGGAATAACTAACAAGGAATAAAATTGTGGGTCATTTAATATTTTCTTGTTGTGAGGCTTTGTGACATAGTACTCATGAAAATCCTCAATGCTAAGGGTGTGTACATTTCCTGATACTTTTTTATTTGAAATGATGAAAGACAATTTAGGATGTATAAGTGTAATTATATTATAATTTAGTCAAAGAAATATTGTACTCTTCTTTGTCCAAGTTTATCTCACCTTCGTGGCTTCTTTTGATAAGAAGGAGAACTAAGGAATTTGTCATTGTACATATATAATAAAAATATGATCATTTTTAGTAGAAGAGTTTCAATAGGAGGTGATGTAGGTGTTACCTATCCTAAACAATGTGTAATGTTGAACAATTATCTCCTTTTTAATGAAAAGTATTACCTTTCTCATTCAGTGTATATCTATTTTATTATATTTCCATTTATTTTAATGTTTTTCCTAAAATATATTTATTAATTTTTCAATAAGATCAAAAAATATATTTTTATATTGTATACCATTCACTTCCAAATCACATGTAAGGTGTCTTGCATATCTCACATTCATTCAAAGGGGGATTTTCATGAATAATGAGCTTAGATAAAGCATGAATATTTGTATAATGGTTTCAATATATTTTGGTTTGTATCCTTTCAATTCCATTCCTAAATAAATAAATGTGAATGCATTTGAGATTTGCATAAATTTGGTAGAAAAATATCTCATAGACTGTACATATAGTGAAATTCATTGCAATTGAACTCAACAACCCCTTAGATTTCAATACAAGGCCTCAAAATTTAACTTAGAATTGATTAGAAAAGATAAAAAAAAAAACAAAAACAAAACAGAAAATATAATAAAAAAACATATTACAAATATATATATTTATGTTATATAATATAAATATTAGTGATTAAAGAAAAATGGGAATACATAATTTACACATCTGAAATACATCTAAATAAATTTGTGAAAACATATTTATGATTCCTTACTTACGTTATGATGATAGTGTGTATACATTATAATAGGATTTCTAGAATTTTAATTTAATTATCAATAATCAATAGTCTGATGCTAGAGATTAAATAATTAATAATTAATATTTTTAATATTAGTCATTAATAGAAGTTTGGAATTTATTTAAAATTTAGTTATGATATCTATTCCTTTTCAATTTAATTAAAAAAATGGTTTCAACATTAATTTCAAATACATTATATATATAATATTTTGAGTATAAAATGATTTAATGGTTTTATTATAACTATTGTGACCATATAATTAAATGGATTGAAAATTGCTATATCCATCAATCTATAATAAGAGTCAAAACAATAACCCCATTATACATATTGCATTAACTAGATTAAATAATTCATAAAAGATAGTTGAACTATATATTTATTATTATTATTATTATTACGAGAGTTATATAATATATATAAAAATATGTTTATCCATGTAGATTCACCCCCACTATTATTACGGAAATATTTTAATTGGAAACAGTTCTTCTTACATTAACATGGCTTAGAAATACCACATTCCCAATATGATATGATGATATGCCATTTTATTAAATTAATTAATTTGAGATAATTTAATTAATATATTATACCTAACTTGGATAGACATCTTATCATTGATACGTCAATACTACCATGAATATTCCAACATTTTCCATGGAGTTTAAATATCTATGATCAACCTAATAACTAAATTATAACTATGGAAGATCTATTCTTACTATCAACATAATTATAGGCATATCTATTTTGGAATTTTTTTCCAATTTAAGTTAGAAGAAAATATTAATATTAAATTAAGACAAACTAGGGAAGACATATAAATTAAATGGATCGAAGTAAAAATCAAATTCAATCCATGATCACCATAAAAATGGGTAACCCATTATTCCTATCAAATTTAATATATAAAAAAAACAACAAAAATTAACTAAATAATAACTTTATTACAAATTATACTGTGGTTATTTATAATAAAAAATTGCATGCATATTTCAACAACAACAAAAAACTTTAGTGGAAAATTTTAGGAGTGAAATATGTCAATATTACTATGAATATTCCAACATATTCCATCAGGTTTAGATATATTCTATCAGCCTAATAATTAACTTATAACATTGGGGATGAGCATAATTATAGGCATATATAACGTGTTGTTGACCGACTTATGTACTAATTGTTGGACTACAAAAGGTGGATCATTAATTCTTATTAGAATGTTTATATTATGTTGTTCTATTTCATAGTTATAACATTCCAACCAAATCTCCATTTCGTGATGTTCTCTCTATTGAATGTTGTTACTAGGTGACTTAATATGTCATCAAACCTAGAATACTTGGATGAAACTTCGTCACTATCATTCTGCTTGTATCGCGTTCTATCTTGAATATCATTTTCTTCTATACTTCCTATCATAGTAACATGGGTTAAATCACAAGCCAATTTGATGTTCAATTTTTACTTTTTCCTGTTTGGTTCAGTCGACTATCCTTGGTCGCATGCCTATGATGAGCACCTTTCTACATTGAGTTTGTCTAGAATCGATTTTTTATGTCACTATTTTTTTTGAACTACCATCATTTTCTATAGTTTTGTTTCAATGAATACATATTCTCCATGTCCAAGCAACTGCAAGACGTCAAACCCAATACATTATTCCAGAAATTGTTCTAATTTTCTATGTTTCTTTTCTTTTCTACCCTTTAAACGATATCCTCAAAAACTTTTCATGCAATTGAGTGTAGATTCTATTGTTGTTGTGTGTCTTCTAGTTGAATACCTGGAAATATTCCATTTCCATTTATTATATATGTTTACGCCCCTATTGGTTTCCAAGTCCATGAGTCTTTGCTTGTAATATTCTTATGAGATTATGTCACAAGTTCTAAGAGGTCAAATTTAAATGGTTGTGGATAATTATGTTTCCCTTTCTTCTTCTTGTTCAACATCTTGAAGGAGTAAAATTATATCCCCTTGTTCTTCTCAAGCTTATGGTGGAATTGGGAATATTATATTAGATTATTAACTGATCCTATATATATTTCGTCAATTGTAGGCTGATACAGAATCTCTTGCGAGTCTACATCTAAAGAGTTGACATACCAAACTTCAATTATTTATATGGAAAATTGAAGATGCAATGAGGGAGGACCCATTTTTTGTATGTGTTGAGGTACTCTCCATCTATTGGAAGATTTTTAAAGATTTCTGGAGGACTAACAAGTGAAGTTTGTATCATGTCTACTGAAATTACTAAAGAGGGTAACAAAATGGAATTATTAGAATTTTCACATTCAAACCGGTTCATATTCAGCATGTCACCAACATGTTTTTCCTATTTGTATATTTTTCTTGTCATGATCATTTGACCAATTTATTGTAGAATAGTGATTTTAATATTAGAGACTCTCCCTATTCATGTAAATTGACTCTCTCTCATTAGGAAAGATTTAGAAATAAGAAAAAAATGAAATATCAAAAACTTATTTTAATAATACATATATTTAACACAATAATATAAATATGAATAAGTAGGAATCAAGTAAAGAATATTTAATATTCATATTGCATTGAACAGTGGAAATAGGAAAAATCCATATAGAAAAATAGGAAATAGGAAAAATCCAATTCAGACGCCAACATTAAGACCTTAAAGCATCCAGAAAATGTACACCTTCATTGTATGATCTAATTGGTGAAATGTGAGTACTCGTGAAGATCATTACCATATGTTGACTCAAAAAAAGTGCTTTTTGGGTCAATATCATAATCAAAATCATTAACATATTCTCGCTCATGAAAAATTATTTTTGGGACAATTTCGATAATCAAAATTTCATCTCAACGATACACAATATCTACTATATTCCTTTCTTATGGGATTTAATTTGGAGTTACACTTCATCCAAATTGATCACTATGTTCTGACACTTTAAGTGCGTAAAGGATATAGTTTTAATGGTAGAGTTAATGTGTTACATATTAAAATTGATGTGTATTGTAAAATTTCAAGAATTAAAATGTCATGATCATGAAGTGTACTAGGGGTCATAGTTCCTAGAATTCATTGTGTTTTAAAGATCATAGTGCACTATGGTTCAATTAATTTTAGAGTTAGTCCGTTAAGAATTATCAAGTGACCAATGTAATTTTTTTTTAATGGTAGTAGTTGTTAGAGGTTGCATTATCGAAGGGTTTTTAATTATCTAAGAGTATGAGTGATCACAGTAAATTAGTGGTTATGGGTCATGTTATTGTTTTTACATTCATAATGGGTTTTGGTTAAGGGGCACATATTGTATAAGATATTTTGGTCAGAGTGGTCAAATGTTACATTAAATAAGGGAAGCAATTTTGTGGGGGTTTATATATAGTGCAATATCTAGAAATATCTAATAATAAATTCATTATAATTAGTGAATTTATAGATACATATATTAATATATATTTTTACAGATCAAAATATTATTGGGAAACCTAATCTGTATTTCCTTATGATTTCCCTCATTGTTTTAATCCAGTAACTAATGGGCTGTACTTAAAAAAACCCTGAGCGATTTAGTAGCTAAGGCTCTTAGAAATATTGAAAAAAATATGTTATCTTACCTTTGAAATAAATATTTTATTTATATATTTATCATTTAAATTTTCCAACCTAAAAGTATTTAGAAAAAAATATATAAATTAATTAATTTTTAATTACTAATGAAGAGGATTATTAATCTATATGATTTTATTTATTAGTTAAAGATGTTATTTTATTAGTGAAAAATGTTGTTAAGCCATATTAATTTTAATTTTTTTTCTTATTTAACAACTTATCCTCAAATTTTACTTTGACAATTTTATTTTTAGCAAACAAAATTATGTATAATGACTTTCACCCCATTTTTGTAATTGTCAATTCAAACTGATAGTGTGAGTCACTGAGATAAAGATTGACATTTAAGATCTAAGAATTAACTTTGTACATATTCTCTTGACTGTGAAGAAAGCAATTTAAGCGTTGATTTTTTTAAATTTCACCATTACTTTTTTACTTTGAAATTTTGTGTTTTTTACTGCAAAAATGATTAAATAGCCAGAGTTTCTAACTTTGAAACTATCCATTTTTTACTTCAAAAGAAAATAAATATTATTTTGAAATTTAACTTTTAATTTTTTACTTTTCCATCAACTATTTTCTCTTTCTAACTTTGAAATTAGTTTTCATATCATATAGCTTTGCATCACTAGCCAAACCTACCTTTTCGTGAGGTCCTGGTTTTGAGATTATCACATCCATTTTTTCTTGTTGTTCCGTGTTCCTCCCCATACTGAAAAGAGATAGATGATTCTTGTTCCTCCTCATACTGAAAAGAGAGATAATTCTTATTGAGTTTGATATCAACCAAGCCAAACACAGGTTCATGGATATAGTGAAATTTCCCACCTTTTACTTCAAAAGGAACTTTTTAAATTTAACCTTTAATTTTTTACTTTGCTTTCTTTAAAATTTAAAGGTAAATTATTTTTGTTTGTATTTTTTTATTTAACGGGTGTTTTTTTTTCCTGAATGTAATTTATACTCTGTTTTTAAATTTAAGTTATTTTTTATTTTTGGGGCCATAATTTCTAAATTTAGGAATATTTTTGCTTTTATGAGTTGTCTTCTTGAGTTCAAGTCATTCCCTTGATATTTGTTTTCTCACAATCGCTATATTATGTTTTTAAATTTAAGTTATTTTTTGCTTTTTGGGGCCATAATTTCTAAATTTAAGTAATTTTTTATTTTATGGGTTGTCTTCTTAAGTTCGAGTCATTCCCTTCATAGTCGTTTTCTCACAATCGCAAATTTTTACTCTGTTTTTAAATTTAAGTTATTTTCTTCTTTTTTTTCAGGCTGTATTTTCTAAATTTAGGTTATTTTTTTCTTTTCTCGGCTGTCTTAATTCGAGCCGTTCCCTTAATAGCCATTTTCTCACAATCGCAATCTCACCTAGCTGATATGTGATGATTTCGAAACTATGCTCATGACCAATTGTTCGAGTATAGTGTTTTCATTGGTAACGCCAATTTTGTTGGCTCTATATATTTGTTGGGAGAGGGTGACGAATATATGAAGATCGTGTGTTCGATCTGTATCTTTGATGGGCGATGGGGGAGCGTCAGACTGAATATGATGGAAGGTCATGTGTTCGATCTGTATCTCTGTTGAGAGAGAGTCAGATTGAATATGTGTTTGATCCACGGTAAACACCCCTGTCACTTCATAACTCTACTTCCAATCGGGTTTGAGGTAAGTAGTCATTTCTGTCGATTCAAATTATCTTAACATTCCAGGCCTCTCCTTCTTCGATCTTTTTTTATAATATTTTTCTGCGACTATGGATATTGTTTATTTTGTTTGCACATTGGAAGCCATGCCTCTAAAGATTGTGTGTTCGATCGGTATCTTTGTCGAGAGAAAGTGAGACTGAATATATGAAGGTCATGTGTTCGATCCACTGTTAACGCCCTTGTGACTTCATAACTCTATTTCCAATCAGGCTTGAAGTAAGTAGCCATTTCTGTCCATTCAAATTTAGGTTAACATTCCATGCCTTTTCTTCTTCGATATTTGTTTATAATTTTTTCTACAACTATGGATATATTTTATTTTGTTTGAATCTTTGAAGCCATCCCTCTTCTTCGAGCCTTGCTTTAAAGTATGGTTTATAAAAACATTTTACAACTATCGATAGCGTTTATCGAAAATTTTCTTTGCACAATGTAATGTGTTGTTTATAATTTTTTTGTGCAGCTATGCATATGTTGTTTATAAATTTTTTCTACAACTATGGATATTGTTTATGGATATGTTGTTTATAAAAAAATTCTACGTCTATGGATATCATTTTTTTGGATAAATTTATTTGCACATTTGAAATGTTGAACAATGGTTTATAATTATTTTTCTGCAACTATGGGAAGTACTTATTGATACTTTTCACATATTGATACTTTTCGTGTTTCATTATACATTTGTTCACACATTAAAAAGTCTAAACACTTGTCATATAAGATTCGTCCTCAATTACTATATCAGTCCTCTGCACTGAACTTTGGTCTTATTACGAAGACATCAATCAGTGATACACGTAACCCCAAAATTATGATGTAAAAAACATAGAAATTCTTGCAAACATTCACCTCTTTCCTGGTTTGTTAAATGATGGATTGGAAATGTTCCTTGGGTGGGTGATAAACTTTGATGTCTCAATTTTTTTTTCTATATTCGAAACTAGATTCAGCATAGATTCAACATTTTGTTTTTCTGGTTGGAATTGGAATTTGGCACTCAGATTATATATTTTTGAAATTTTTAATACAAAAATAAATTGAATATTCTAAATTGTATTTTTAAATATAAAAATTATTTTTAATACTTTTAAATATAGACATGTTGAAATATGAGTATGTGCAAAATAGTCAAACCTATTTTTTCTTTTCTTTTCCCAAATAAAAACTACACCACACTTCAATTACTCGGTGTTCACTTTTTCTTTTCACCACCCTTACAACTTTGATATTGGAAATCATAGCTGGCCACACTTAATTTTAATCACCTTTATGAGAACTTTGTTAGTGAAATTGAGAAAATAGTATTTGACTTAAACTAGAAAACTAAACTAAATTTTACTTATTAAATTGTTGTGCCCATAATTACTTATTTATATTGCATTTTTTATAAATATTATTTGTTATATTATCATGTATATATTGATATCTAAATTTTCTCAGTAAGTATTATAAATAAAAAGAATGAAATGATATGCAAATTTATTTTGTTTAAGCTTTCTAAGGATGAAGAGGAGGAGAAGGAGGAGGTGGAGGCGGAGGAGGAGGAGGCAGCGGAGGAGGTGGTGGCGAAGGCAGAGGAGAGGAGGAGAAGGCATAGGAGAGGAGGAGGAGGAGGTAGAGGTGAAGGTGGAGAAGGAAAAGGAGAGGAGGAGGAGGAGGCAAAGGAGGTGGATGAGGTGGAGGTGAAGGCAGAGGTGGAGGAGGAGGTGGAGGAGGTGGAGGAGGTGGAGGTGGCGGTGGAGGTGGGGGAGAAGGAGGTGGGGGAGGAGGAGGAGGAGATGGAAGTAGAGGAGGAGGAGGAGGAGGTGACGAGAAGGAGATGTTGAGTGAAGGTGGATGAGCATAAGTGAGGAGG
>APFE031169008.1:113042-177056 GCA_000404065.3 Pinus taeda | reverse complement strand
TTGTGATGAACTTGAACTTGTAATCACACACTTAGCATACTTCAACGATATGAAAAAATAGACCGCCAAAACAAAAAGACAAAGAATTATCCTTTGTGTAACTGTGTCATGACAAAAAGTGACAAGTGTGACAGTTGAGATAGATCTAGGACGACCGTGATGACACTTGTGCAACAGTGCTCAAAACTTTGTCTATGAGTGCAAGAAGTGTTTACATGACTAGGAAGCCTTGTATACATAAAGAAAAACCTTCAAAACCACCAGAAAAGGTTCTCAAACATGACATATCAGTCAAAAATGCTAAAAGATGACAAAGTAATCCAACAAGAAAAATGGTTCAAAGAACTCGGAGAAAGCTCATGAAATCAGCGTAAGTGTTTGCAATAATCAAGGGAAAGACCAAGGAAGGCTCTAAAATTTGAGTTAAAGCCAAAATTTTGGAGGGTGTTGCAATTGCTACAACAAAAGGGTAGAAATTGGTTCTGATTGTGGTGGAACTACTGAAAACATGTAAAGGTCAAGAGGTTGGCTAATGAGAGCACTCATTGCAACAGTTCCTCAAATAAAGGGAAAAATCACCAAGTGAAAGCAGATGATAAGCCAAGCATATGATGGTGATGGAATGCAAAAACCAGGACTCATCTTGTAGAAATAGGTTGTGTTGCCACAAAATCTAGTAGGGGGTCATAGGAGGGGTACCTAAGGGAAAACTACTAGATAAAATGAAAAAAATGGGAGAAAGACCCACTGTCACCACAATCAATTTCCCCTACTCTTTACAAAATTTAACCAATGGGAGCAGTCTCGGTAAAAGGAAAATCGCTCAAATTATAGGATCAATAGAAATGTGTGATGGGATTCGCAAAGCCCAATCAAAGGAAAGGCTCAATTAATGGCTCAGTTTCTTCGAAGAGAAGCTAATGGATTTCCAAAAAATGATTTATATGGAGGGAATCAAGACCTAGAAATTTATAATGGTAGAAGAGTTTAGATACACCTAGAATCAAGATCCTCAATATGAACTTGGACCACTCAACAAGATCTTTAAAGCAAGTGATTTCTTTTGTGATATTGTTGCTTAACTTGATAGACCTAGAATGGGCCCACATGAGACCTAGGTTTTGTAGAATTGATCATCAAAGGGGAACATCCTAGGAGGATGCCAGGTCAACGTGCAACCAAGAAAGGGTTTCAAAAAGATCAAGCCTTGATGAAAGACAACCCTCAAGGAAGATTCTCAATATGAAATCAATGATAGAGCTTCAAAATTTGAGCTATGGTTAATTTTTCTCATATTAGATGAACCATTGAATAGAAATGTAATTTTGAGGATACATAGGAGAGACAAAAACTCAACATTTGATCCAAAAAGATTTGAAAATAATCTCTCTAAGGGATTTCATGTGATTCTCTAGCAAGGTCATCCACGTGAGAATCCGAAAATTATAAGAGGAAGGAAGAATGGTTAAGAAGAAGGGTGACCACTAAGGAACTCGACTAGTGCATAGACCATTGGGAGTATGGAGTCATGGGTTCTAATAGTAGGCTAAATTGACCTTTAAGGAGGATAATAGTGGACTCCCTAACTACCCCTTTCAACAATTACCTTTGTTACATTAATTAATGGATTTTCATGGAAACATTATGCCACTTTTCCACTAGGAACATTCATTTAATATCATTAATGAGTAACACATGCAAAACTTCCCAAGATCATAATTTCACACCATATCAAGTAGATTAAGGCATAAATTTTCACTGTTGAGAAAGAATTCCATGCATTAGACATTTACATAAAGATATTAAACAAGAAAAGGAACTTACTATCCAATATAAAGTATATCCATCCATCAATAACTAATTTAGAAGCTCCAAAAAGATAGAAATATATCCATACATCAGAGTGCTTCCCAAAAACATCCAAATTCTCTCAAAAATTGCAGGCCAAAATCCTCTAAAGAGGCTAGCAAAAAATCCCAAGTGTGATGATAAATAAAAAAGAGGATCTACTTTATTGATATGATCCTTCACTAATTTTATTTGGTCTAATTAGCCTAATCAAACCCCTAGAACATATTTTAATTGGCAAATAACATTACATTTGGTGACAAGCTCACCAAATAGCTCAAAAGTAAAAAATAAGCCTTCCTAATGAGGCTTAAATGATAGAATAATGGTGAATAGGGCCATTGGAAGACCTAAATAAGTCTTCCATGTGCCAAGTTGAAGTGGAGGACTCTCCAAATAATGACCAAGGGGTTGGCTCCATGCTTTCCAATAAAAACATCTTTGATGCTCCCAAGTGGCTATGGGGCACAATGAATGGTCTCATGGGTATCTAAATGGATCAAACAAGGCTTCCAAGTGTCCTGTGCAAGTATGTGTCCAACTCGCCAATGTGGTCCAAGTGCATCACCATCTCTATATGACTAGGTGTTACACAATATTTTATCACATTCCCAACTCTATACCTAAAGTGTTGTCTTTTGTGCCACTGTCTTTACAAATGTCGTAAAGTGACAAAAGTTGTGTAAACTCATTCACCATGAATTACATGATCAATACATCCCCGAAGAGATGGAGAACTAATGTCTTGAAGGAATTCTGAAAGTAACTGTGGAAAACCCTAATTTACAAGACCAACGCTACTTTTAGTAGGAAAATCCGTGCTAGTAACCTCTTGTCTAACTAGTGACTAGTGTTGGCAGTGCAAATTTTGATAGGAAAATCCTTGTTGATCCGCTTCAGGAAATTTCTCCAAAAATGGAGTAGAAGCCTCTCTTACTAGAAGCTGCGAGAATGGTGAGCTAGTAGTTGTTGGATGAAGATATGTTTGAGTACTCCCATTTAGAGTATTTGATCCTACCTTTAGCAATCTTACCTTTTGAATAAGGACCTTCTTCCCCCTTTGGTGGATCTCTAACCTCCTCTCCATAACTATAAATCCATTCTTCACTTTCCTCAATTGGTTGGTCATTGTTGGTTGCCATTTTTTTGCTTGATTTTGCTTAGATATTGTCATTTTGGTGAGAGAGGAAAAGAGAGCTTGTTAAGCTTTTCCTGTACTTCGAACCATCCTAAAGGAGGCTGTCAACATTAAGTCATCATTTGTATGCTTCCCTCTTTGATTTAATCATTAATACAAAGCATGTTTTACTTCCCATAAGCTTGTCTATGATAGTTTTCTTACTAAAATATCCCTTGATCTATTGTATAAATTATATTAGAATGCATATGATATGATCTCTCTTGTTGTTTTATTCTCTCTTACGGGTATTTGGATGCAGGGAATAGCGAGGAGAGAGCCTAGGAGCTAAGGGATCAGGATCATCATCAAAGGTCAAGCACATAGGAGAGAGGTAGGCCATATCCCTTTCTCTTTTGTCATTGTGATTTAGGTTAGGGAAGTTTTCTTGTTTTCACGGTTGTTACTAGACCCACACATTGGGCTAGATGGATCACTTCTATCTATAGAAGGGATTGCCTAGTTAACAAATTGGCGACTCTGCCAGGGAAGCCTACACCCTTTTCATCCTCCTTTAATTTTTTTACTTCTTGTTAAGTTTGGCCAACCATTGAATAACCCTTTGGTTTGATTGATTTCCGGTATGTACTCTGAATTGTTGATGTCTTAAGGTATGAAGTCTAGAGTTTCATCCTGAGTCTTTCTTGTTTTTCCTAAAAGTTTCTCTCTCAGTGCATTTTTTATTATCGACAGTCACACTGTCGGCACTTTTTTGTCCCTAGAAAGTTGCGTTGAAGACCTCATATTCCACTGTTTACCACACTGAAGACTAGCCCGGGTTTTTCTATGAAAAGTAGTGCTTCCAGCATGGGTTTTGCTATGAAAAGTAGCATTGATGACCTTGTCAGCACGGGTTTTGCTATATAAAGTAGTGTTGGTCCTGGAATGTGAGAATTTTTAGGGTCTACTAAAAGTTCTAGTGTGTCTTGGTCTCTGAGGTCACTTCTCTGCTTTATCTGCACTAGTCTCTGTCTGTATGCTTCTGATTTCTTTATGGAATGCAAAATATTGTCTCTTGCTTGAAGTGGTAAAAAATCAAATTCTAATTGAGTTTATTCAAGTTTTGAGTCGATTGAGATCTTTGTTTAGTACTCGTGTGCTTGAGAATTATTGATTGTTATGTTAATTAAACAGTGGTTTCTCTTTTGCATTGGTTAAAAGAATAAATTTTGTGTTGAATTAGCTTTCATTTCAAAAAAATTACTTTTCGCTAAAATTGCATTAGATCACTTGCATGAAAAGTTGTTTTTTGGAAATAATTATTGGAAATAGATCACATTTTTTCAATAATTGAAAAATAAATGATGCATTAGTTTCATTAAATATCTTAAAGAGAAAAGAAAAGCATAATTCATATAAGTGCATCTTAGGAAAAGTGAACATCATTTTACTTTTTGGCATTGCATTTGGAAAATGAAAGTGAAAGATCTAGTTAGGAAAATATTTGTTTGATGCATTCTTCATTGTTGCACCATTGTTTGAATCTCTTCCCTTACTATATTAACTTTCATCGAAATGGAAAAAATATTTTTCTCATGATAGTTGGATCATAGGTGTTCAGGTGACATTATTTTGAGCCTTAAATTCGAAACTTAATTGAAGATAAACTTAAGATTTACCTCAATTAACCTAAGGACCATTTGGAACTTAATGAAAACATTTATAGATCTAGGCTAGAGACATGTTCCAGCATCATTAAACGTAGGAGTTGTCATTATTTTCCAGCATTGTATCATGAGGGTCAAATCCCATTCCATGTACGAAAGTGTATAGGACCGTCCTCCAGTACTTTTGGGTATATTAGAGGCGCTACACACATGGTAAGTATATGGGAACACTCTCATCAAATGGTTATGCATTATAAAACACTACTATGGAATGCACTCCCAACTGTTGCATATATATTTGGAAATCCTTATAGGTTTTTATCCATCCATAGGTAACCGAGTTAGCTATCTTGTAAACATGATACACCGAACATAACATTAAGGGAGATTGCCTACCCATACTTGGTTTGCCAGGAGGTATTCTGCAGTTCACAGATACTTGGTAAACCCTTTTTCCTAGTCTTACCCCTTTTTTATTTTGTTTTTTTAATTTGTAAAAGAAATTAATTGACTGTAGAAAATGTCCTTCCAATGGAAATACTCCTTAGTAAATCTTAGGTTGAGACTAATAGCAACAGTTCTTGATTATACCAACCAAGGAAACCCCTCTTATGGGAATCCTAATCCTTTTCCTTCTTTTGGAAATGTTGGTGCTCCCTATATGGAAACATTTTCCCTTCTTGGATTTACCATTGGTTTTTCGGTTCGATTATTTTCGACCCCTATGGTTCCAAATGTCCACACTACTCCTTAATGAGGCTCTCCTCCACCTAAACCATATCAACCTCTATTTGATCTTAAAGTTGACCCTTTTCCTTCTTTGCCCATTCAGTCTTCTTCCTCTTCGTCTTCTTTGTCTGGTGAAAACATGAAAGTTTTTAACCAGGTGAATAAGAAGAAGAAGAAAAGGAATATTGAGAAGAAGAAAAACAAGTAAGAGGGAAACCAAAAAGTTGATGCTACTGGTGCAATTGATGTTGAGAAACCTTCCAATCAACCCCATAAAGTGAAATTCCCTTTCAATCTTTGTAAGGGTGACCACCTTCTTCTCGAATGTCTCACTATTCCCAATATATTAGAAGTGTGGTCCACAAGTTCACATCAACCTTTCTCATAAGCCTCTAGCTATCATGTTGGTAATAAATGATGCAGGAGCATGAGACATGGAGGGAAAATCTTCAAATTTATACCAAAAATACAAAAACATCTACAAGCAAAGGAGTGGGATCTTTTAGCCATCAATTTCCATGTTTTTCTAGTTTAGCATAGAGATAAAATCTAGGAATAAATCATGTTGTAATAAAGGTTAATAGTTAAGCCATAGTGGAGGTTCTCGAGCATAATACCTTGAAGAATTGATAGTTGTATTAAATTAAGCCCCTATTTTAGGACCTAGTTGTTAATACAAACCAGTATATATGTAATTTGAATGTTATTATAATGGGATTTGGACTGCATTCTTTTATCGCATGTTTCTCAAAGGAAGAGGGATTTTCTTTGTGTATTTGGTCAATCCCAGAGACGTGGTGCCCTCTGAACCCATTTTTATGCATTTGAATTGATATTTGCTTGTTGATTGTCATTTATGCATATATTCAGGTTTATTTCCTTTCTACTGAGTTTTATTAACAATGATTTGACTTTGTTTTTCAATTAACATTTCGATTGAAGATATTGGGGTGGTTTTCCTTTACATCGGCAGGCCCTATTTCCCTTATATGCATCATTGAGTTTCGTAGGCAGAAACTTTGTTTTACACTAGAAAACAGTGGAAAACGTTAGCCGAAATTGAATTCCAGACTTGAAACTCTATTAAATAAGACCTATACCCATATCGGGTCTGATACCTTGATTGCATCACTGAGTTGGAGTGGAAAGGAACTAACCTTTTGAAGCATCGAGGTCTGAAGTGTGACTTTCGGACCCGAAACCTTATAAGGGTGGTTTTATAACATTTTGGGTCTATCGGTTTAATCAGATCACAAGACCCAAGCGGGAAGAGTTTGGCAAGGAGGCATTGAAATTGCCGATTGCAATTTCTAATAACACTACGTGTTATCGCATCAGGGAAGGAGCATTGGAAGCACTGATAGTTAAAGTGCCGATAGTGTATTTGCATATAGCACATTCCTTTGGAAAACTACGTCGATAGTGTATCTCTGTGTATTAATACTTGCCTTTGTAAAATCTCACCGGTAGCATAGAGATAAAATCTAGGAATAAATCATGTTGTAATAAAGGTTAATAGTTAAGCCATAGTGGATTCTCGAGCAGAATACCTTGCAGAATTGATAGTTGTATTAAATTAAGCCCCTGTTTTAGGACCTAGTTGTTAATACAAACCAGTATATATGTAATTTGAATGTTATTATAATGGGATTTGGACTGCATGCTTTTATCGCATGTTTCTCAAAGGAAGAGGGATTTTCTTTATGTATTTGGTCGATCCCAGAGACGTGGTGTCCTCTGAACCCATTTTTATGCATTTGAATTGATATTTTCTTGTTGATTGGCGTTTATGTGTATATTCAGGTTTGTTTCCTTTCTACTGAGTTTTATTAACAATGATTTGACTTTTTTTTTTCAATTAACATTTCGATTGAAGATATTGGGGTGGTTTTCCTTTACATCATCAGGCCCTATTTCCCTTATATGCATCATTGAGTTCCGCAGGCAAAAACTTTGTTTTACACTAGAAAACAGTGAAAAACGTTAGCCGAAATTGAATTCCGGACTTCAAACTCTATTAAATAAGACCTATACCCATATCGGGTCTGATACCTTGATTGCATCACTGAGTTGGAGTGGAAAGGAACTAACCTTTTGAAGCAATGAGGTCCAAAGTGCGACTTTCGGACCTGAAACCTTATAATGGTGGTTATATAACATATTAGGTCTATGGTTTAATCAGATCACAAGACCCAAGAGGGACGAGTTTGGCAAGGAGGCATTGAAATTTCCAATTGCAATTTCTAATAACACTACGTGTTATCACATCAGGGAAGGAGCATTGGAAGCACCGATGGTGTATTTGCGTATAGCACATTCCTTTGGAAAACTGCGTCGATAGTGTATCTCTGTGTATTAATACTTGCCTTTGTAAAAGCCCACCGATAGTGTATTTCATGTGAAACAAAATTACGCAGTGAAACTCTGTCGATAGTGAATTTTTGTGTATAATCACTTTATGGTTATGTGAAATCGCCAATAGTGTATTTTATACACAATTATGCTAATTCCACCCAAAGCCATACCAATAGTGTATTTTGTAATTCCTATGGAATTACAGTCCTGATAAAGGAAAAGAGGCTCGGTTGTATGAATTGTTCTTGATGACAAGGGTTGGGGTGATTAAAGGGAAAGAAGTGCTGATAGTGATAAAAAAGGGGAATTTATAAATAGTCAACCTAGAAATAGATGACTGATACTCCTATGAAAGAAGGAGAAGGGTTACAACCAGAATTAGAGGAAATTATATCAGGATTTAGGCATTTGTCTATATCGCTTGCACACAGGTCACCTTTAGTGATATTAGAGCAACCTTTTGACACTGAATTGAATCTCATAAGTGGAAGAAGAGAAGATAATATGGCTTTCAGAGTTGGAAGAGGATGAGGATGTGGTAGAAGATGATGGCTAGTTGCACATGTTGAAGTAATGGAAGTTGTGCAACAGATGCAAGCCAGGTTGGAGGCATTAATAGCAGGGAGAAATATAGATGATGGGGATGTTAGTGAGCCTGAGGTTGAAGCTGAAGGAGAGGAGGAAGCTGTAGTATTTACTCTTGAGATGAGATTCTTCCAGTCATTTTTGAGATCCACAGCTAGGCCAAAGACTGAAGTTTAAATATATGAAGAAGGACTGAATCCAGAAGAGTTGATAGCTTGGATTAATGGTATTGAGAAATTCTTTGACTATGAAGAAACAAAAGATGAGAAGAAAGTAAAGTTTGTTGTCACCAAGCTAAAAGGCCATGCAGCACTTTGGTGGGATGGAGTGCAGGCAGAAAGAAAGAGACATGGTAAGAAACCTATCAAAAATTGGAGTAGGATGGTAGAAAAGCTAAGAGGTAAGTTTCTACCAAGTAATTATCAACAAACCTTGTTCAGACAGATGCAAAATCTTAGATAGAGGTCTATGACAGTGAAAGAGTACACAGAGGAATTCTATAAGGTAAGCATAAGGGTTGGACAAACTTAGGATACATATGAGAAGGTGGCTAGATATGTGAATTGTCTTAGGATGGACATTCAAGATGAGATAAGTATACTATCTCCCAAAACAATAGAGGAATCTTATTAGATGGTATTGAAATTTGAATAAAAACTCGTGAGGAATTAGTTTTCCAGAGGGAGAGGTACTTTCCAAGGAAGGGGAAGTCAAGGTGGTAGAGGAAGGTCTACAAAACCTAAAGATGGAGCTAGCAGCAGCTCAACCTAGCATGGTGATGCAAGTGGCAGAGGGATTTTTTCTAGAGGAAGAGGAGGCAAAGGAAGAGGAACATAGGTAAGATGTTACAGATGTAACAAATTGGGACACAAAGCTTTTGAGTGCCTAGAGAATGGAGGAACAAGCCAGAGGAATGCAATTGTTGCTCAAGTTGAGGGAGAAGCAATAACAACAATAGTGTCAGAAGAAGAAACTATACCAGAGAGGACAATATTTGGTAATTAATAAAGTTTTGCTCATGCTAGCAAAGGAGATAGCTGAACCATCATAAAGAAATACCTTGTTCAGAACAATGTGTAAGATTCAAGGGAAATGTTGTTAGATGATCATTGATAGTGGTAGCATTGATAATTTGGTCTCTACAGAAGTGGTGGAGAAATTGAAGCTGAAGACAATGAAACATCCAACACCTTACAAGGTGTCATGGTTACAAAAGGGACATCAGCTGTTAGTGAATGAACAGTGTGAAGTGGAGTTGCAGTTGGGAAAATATAAGGACAAAATTGTATGTGATGTGATGCCAATGGATGTGTGCCACATATTGCTTGGAAGAACTTGGCAATATGACAGAGGAGCTATGCATGATGGGAAAAGAAACACCTACAAGTTTGGTAAAGATGGTATCAATCATACGTTGCTACCTATGAAAGAAGAAGATGCATCAGGAAAGAAGACTAATCCAAAAAATTGGTTATTGGGAGGAAAGGAATACTTGCAGTAGATTGAAGAGAATGAGGTAAATTTTGTTGTAATCTGCAAGCCTGAGGTAATAATGACTTCCACTAAATTTTATGATTTACCCATTGAAATTCAAGAAATGTTGGACAACTATTGTGATATCATTGTTGATGATTTACCTAATGAGTTACCACCCATTAGAAGAATTAGCCATCATATATATTTGATTCCTACAACAAATATACCTAACAAAGTAGCTTACAGAATGACTCCTACAAAAAATGAAGAGGTTAGGAAGTAGGTGCAAGAACTGCTTGAAAAAGGGCTGATCAGAGAAAGCTTGAGTCCCTGTGCAGTACCAAGAGTGTTGAGTCCAATGAAAGATGGAGGCTGGAGAATGTGTACAGATTCAAGAGCCATCAATAAAACCACAATCAAGTACATATTTCATTTACCTAGGATTGAAGATTTAATGGAATTCTTAAGTGGGGCAAAGTGTTTTACAAAACTAGATCTTAAAAGTGGCTATCATTAGATAAGGATAAGAGAAGGGGATGAGTGGAAAACTGCCTTTAAGACAAATGAGGGATTGTATGAGTGGAGAGTAATGCCTTTTGGGTTTTCAAATGCACCAACTATGTTTATGAGACTCATGAATGAATTTCTGAAGGAATTTATTGGTAAAATTGTGATAGTATATCTGGACGATATATTAGTTTACAAGAGGTCTAAGGAGGAGCACATGGGACATCTGAATTATGTCTTACAAAGGCTACATCAAGAGAAATTATTGTTGAATTTGAAGAAGTGTTCATTCATGAAGGAAGAGCTAGTGTACTTGGGTTTTGTTATTTCTACTGAAGGGATGAAGATGGATCCAGAGAAGATCAAGGTAAT
Organism: Pinus taeda; assembly: GCA_000404065.3. Lineage (NCBI taxonomy): Eukaryota > Viridiplantae > Streptophyta > Pinopsida > Pinales > Pinaceae > Pinus > Pinus taeda. Next base: position 166,400 of record APFE031169008.1, on the reverse strand, counting down.
CATGGAGTGGCCTTCACCAAAAAGTGTTTTTGAGGTAAGAAGTTTTCATGGTCTTGCTAGCTTTTATAAAAAATTCATAAAGAATTTTAGTAAGATCAATGCAAATATTGAAACCATAAAGAAGGATAAACAACCATTTAGATGGACTGCTGAAGCAAGAAAGAATTTTCAGCTGTTGAAGAAGAAAATCACTGAAAAGCCTATTTTGGTTCTACCTGATTTTAGTAAGCCTTTCCAAGTGAAGTGTGATGCCAGCGGAGAAGCTATTGGAAGTGTTTTAAGTCATGAAGATAGACTTATAGCTTATTTTAGTGAAAAGCTAAATGGTTCCAAAAATAATTATTCTTCTTATGATAAGGAGTTATATGCAGTTGTACAGTCATTCAAGAAGTGGAGGCATTATCTAATGTTCAAGGAATTCATACGTTATTCAGATAACCATGCACTATAGTATATTATGTAGTAGCCAAAGCTTAGCCAGAAACATGCTAAATGGGTAGAGTATCTTCAAGGTTTCCATTTTGTCTCGAAACATATAAATGGCCAATCAAACAAAGTTGTAGATGCCTTAAGTAGAAGAAATGTATTACTTCAAGAGAGTCAAATTCAAGTGTTAGGTTTTTATTTTCTTAAAGAATTATATGAGATAGATTCAGATTTTAAAGAGGCATTTGAAACTTGTAAGAATCCTATTTTCGTGGATAGGAGTAAATGGTTGGATTATTTTTTACAAGATGGACTGTTGTTTAAGAGAAATCAGCTATGCATACCAAACTGTTCTATGAGGGAGAATTTAATCAAAGAAAAACATAGTGGAGGACTTGCATGACATTTTGGTATAGAGAAGACTTTTGAACAGTTGAACAGATTTTATTTCTGGCCAAAAATGAGATCTGATGTGGAAAAGTATGTGAGAACTTGTAAAATCTACCAATATGCAAAGGGAAGAAGCCAAAACATAGGTTTGTATGTTCCATTACCAATTCCAGATAGGCCTTGGGATATGGTAAGTATGGATTTTGTTTTGGGCTTACCAAAGACTCAAAGGGGTAATGATTCAATTTTTGTTGTAATGGATAGATTTTAAAAAATGGCACATTTTATTCCATGTTTTAAAACTAGTGATGCTACTCACATTGCTAATTTGTTTTTCAAGGAGATAGTAAGATTGCATGGGTTGCCTAAGAGTATTGTCTCAGAAAGAGATTCCAAATTTGTTGGACTTTTCTGGAGGACATTATGGAAGAAATTAGGAACTAAATTAAGTTTCAGTTCTGCCTATCATCCACAGATTAGTGGATAGACTGAAGTTGTGAACAGAAGTTTGGGCAATATTTTAAGGAGTCTTACTGCAGAACATCCAAAACAGTGGGATCAAGTGTTGGAACAAGCTGAATATGCATACAATGACTCACTTAATAGGAGTATAGGACAAAGTCCATTCCATATTATTTATGGAATGCATCCAAGAGAAGTATTTGAGTTGAGAAACATGGGGAAAGATGAGATGAGAAGTGCAAAGGGAGAAGATTTTTCTTCGGAAATGCAAGCAATAGATGAAGAAGTGAAACAACAACTACAAGATAGAAACATCAAGTACAAAACTAGAGCAGACATGAGAAGAAGAGAGGTAAAATTTGAAGTTGAAGATTTGGTATTAGCACACCTCAGAAAGGAAATATTTCCAAAAAGGGAGTATAACAAATTGAAGTTCGAGAAAATTGGACCATGCAAAGCATTAAGGAAGTTTTCTGCAAATGCATATGAGATTGAATTACCCCCTGATGTTGGAATATCTCCAATTTTCAATGTTGCAGACTTGTACAAGTATGAAGGTGAAACCACATATGATACAACATAGGATCAGGAGATAGAAGAGATTGACTGGGTAAAATAGTTACCCACAACAAAAGAATTACAACCAGAAAGGATTTTGGACAAGAAGGTGTTCAAGAAAGCCAAAGGACAAGAGTATTTTCAGTATTTGGTAAAATGGAAGGATCAACCAACTGTTGAAGCTACTTAGGTAACAAAAAGCATGTTATAGAAGCTGGGTAGTTCTGTAGAAGAGATCATGGATAGGAGCCCATGAATAATTTTTTCCTCACGAGTCTGATGTAGGAGCATGAGACTTGGAGGGAAAATCTTCAAATTTATTCCAAAAATACAAAAAAATCTATAAGCAAAGGAGTGGGATCCTTTCACCATCAATTTCCATGTTTTTCTAGTTTAGCATAGAGATAGAATATAGGAATAAATCATGTTGTAATAAAGGTTAATATTTAATCCATAGTGGAGGTTCTCGAGGAGAATACCTCACAGAACTGATAGTTGTATTAAATTAAGCCCCTGTTTTAGCACCTGATTGTTAATACAAACCCGTATATATGTGATTTGAATGTTATTGTAATGGGATTTGGACCGCATGCTTTTACCGCATATTTATCAAAGGAAGAGGGATTTTCTCTTTGTATTTGGTCGATCCCGAAGGCATGGTGCCCTATGAACCCCTTTCTATGTATTTGAATTGATATTTTCATGTTGACTGGTATTTATGTGTATATTCCGGTTTGTTTCCTTTCTTCCGAGTTTTATTAACAGTGATTCGACTTTGTTTTTCAATTAACATTTCGATTGAAGCTATTGGGGTGGTTTTCCTTTAAATCGGAAGGCCATGTTTCCCTTATATGCATCATTGAGCTCCGTAGGTAGAAACTCTATTTTACACTGGAAAACCGTGAAAAACCTTAGCTAGAATTGAATTCTGGACTTGAAAATTTATTAAATAGGACCTATACCCATATTGGGTCTGAAACCCTGATCGTATTGGTGAGTTGGAGCAGAAAGGAACTAAATTTTTGAAGCGCAGAGGTTCGAAGTGCGACTTCCAGACTCGAAACTTAATAAGGGTGGTTTTATAACATACTGGGTCCCCAGTTTAATCGGATCACAAGACCCAAGCGGGAAGAGTTTGGCAAGGATGCATTGAAATTGCTGATTGCGATTTGCAATAACACTACATGTTATTGCATTGGGGAAGGAACATTGGAAGGGTCGATAGTTAAAGCGTTCCATTAGTGGACATATTTTCAAAAATGCCACATTTTATTCCATGTTATAAAACTAGTGATGCTACTCACATTGCTAATTTGTTTTTCAAGGAGATAGTAAGGTTGCATGGGATGCCTAAGAGTATTGTCTCAGATAGAGATTTCAAATTTGTTGGAAATTTCTGGAGGACATTATGGAAGAAATTGGGAACTAAACTGAGTTTCAGTTTTACCTATCATCCATAAAATGATGGACAGATTGAGGTTGTGTATAGGAGTTTGGGCAATCTTTTAAGGAGTCTTATTGCAGAACATCCAAAACAGTGGGATCATTTGTTGGCACAAGCTGAATATGCATACAATGACTCACCTAATAGGAGTACAAGACAAATTCCATTCCATATTGTTTATGGAATGCATCCAAGAGGAGTATGTGAGTTGAGAAACTTGGGAAAAGATGAGATGAGAAGTGTAGAGGGAGAAGATTTTGCTTCAGAATTGAAAGCAATACATGAACAAGTGAAACAATAGCTACAGGATAGCAACATCAAGTACAAAGCCAGAGCAAACATGAGAAGAATAGAGGTAAACTTTGAAGTTGGATATTTGGTATTAGCACACCTCAAAAAGGAAATATTTCCAAAAAGGGAGTATAAAAAATTGAAGTTTAAGAAAATTGGACCATGCAGAGTATTAAGGAAGTTTTTTGCAAATGCATATGAGATTGAATTACCCCCTGATGTTGGAATATCTTCAATTTTCAATGTTGTAGACCTGTATAAGTATGAAGGTGAAACTGTAGATGATAAATCACAGGATCAGGAGACACAAGAGATTGGTCAGGTAAAACAGTTACCTACAACAAAAGAATTACAACCAGAAAGGATTTTGGACAAGAAGATGTTCAAGAAAACTAGAGGAAAGGAGTACTTTTAGTATTTGGTAAAATGGAAGGATCAACCAATTATTGAAGCTACTTGGGTAACAGAAAGCATGCTACAGAAGCTGGGCAATTCTATAGAAGAGCTCATGGACAAAAGCCCATGAAGAACTTTGTCCTCAAGAGTCTGGTGCAAGAGCATGAGACTTGGAGGGAAAATCTTCAAATTTATTACAAAAATACAAAAAAAATCTACAAGCAAAGGAGTGGGATCCTTTAGCCATCAATTTCCATGTTTTTCTAGTTTAGCATAGAGATAGAATATAGGAATAAATCATGTTGTAATAAAGGTTAATAGTTAATCCATAGTGGAGGTTCTCAAGGAGAATACCTCGCAGAACTGATAGTTATATTAAATCAAGCCCCTGTTTTAGGACCTGGTTGTTAATACAAACCAGTATACATGTAATTTGAATGTTATTGTAATGGGATTTGGACCACATGCTTTTATTGCATATTTCTCAAAGGAAGAGGGATTTTATTTATGTATTTGGTTGATCCTGGAGGCGTGGTGCCCTTCGAACCCCTTTCTGTGCATTTGAATTGATATTTGCCTATTGACTGGTATTTATGCGTACATTTGGATTTGTTTCCTTTCTTCTAAGTTTTATTAACAGTGATTCGACTTTGTTTTTCAATTAACATTTCGATTGAAGCTATTGGGGTGGTTTTCTTTTACATCGGTAGGCCCTGTTTCCCTTATATGCATCATTGAGTTTCGCAGGCGGAAACTCTATTTTACACTGGAAAATAGTGAAAAACCTTAGCCGGAATTGAATTATGGACTTGAAACTCTATTAAATAGGACCTATACTCATATTAGGTCCGAAAACTTGATTACATCGCTGAGTTGGAGCAGAAAGGAACTAACCTTTTGAAGCACTGAGGTCTGAAGTGCAATTTCCAGACACGAAACCTTATAAGGGTGGTTTTATAACATATCGGGTTCATAGTTTAATTGGATCGCAAGACCCAAGTGGGAATATTTTGGCAAGGAGGCACTGAAATCGTTGATTGCGATTTCTGATAACACTACATGTTATTACATCAGGGAAGGATAATTGGAAGGGCCAATAGTTAAAGCGCCGATAGTGTATTTGTGTATAGCGCATTCCTTTGGAAAATTGTACTGATAGTGTGTCTCTGTGTATTAATACATTCCTTTGTAAAAGCCCGTCGATAATGTATTTCATGTTAAATAGAATTACGATAGTGAAACTCCGTTGATAGTGCATTTCCATGTATAATCACTTTATGGTTGTGTGAAACTGCTGATAGTGTATTTTATACACACTTGTGCTAATTCCACCCAAAGCCCTGTCGATAGTGTATTTTGTAATTCCTATCGAATTACAGTCCTAGTAGAGGAAAAGAGGCTCGGTTGTATGAATTGTTGCCAATAACAAGGGTTGGGGCGATTAAAGGGAAAGAAGTGTTGACAGCGATAAAAAAAGGGGAATTTATAAACAGTCAGCCTAGAAGTAGATGGCCGATACTCTTGTGAGAGAAGGAGAAGGGTTACAGCCAGAATTAGAGGAAATTATATCAGGATTTGGGTGTTTGTCTATATCGCCTACAGCCAGGCCACCATTAGTGGTATTAGTGGTACCATTTGAAATTCCCTTTTTTTATCACTATCAACCCTTCTTTCCCTTTAATCGCCCCAACCCTTGTTATCGGGAACAATTCATACAACCAGGCCTCTTCCTCGATCGGGTCTGTAATTCCATAGGAATTACAAAATACAATATCGGTAGGGCTTTGGGTGTTTTTCTATATTGCCTGCACCCAGGCCACCAGTAAACCTTCAACTAGTGACAATAAATCCCATGGGAAAAAGGGAAAAGTCAATTTTCTGTGTAGTTTACATGAAGGGAATCATCCTATTCACCTTTATCCTAATCTGGATGAAGCCTCTAAAGTGTTGGATAACCTTACCGCTTCTCAACCTCGTCTTCCGACTGGTTATTGGAAGCTTCCCCTCGACCCTCCACTACTTGATCAAGTGATTGATCAGAATTCATCTCTGGTCAATCACACCCTCTCTAAAGCTAAACCCCATGAGTCTTTTCTTGAAAAACCATTGGTCAAGAAAGTGGTTGACCTGATTCCACTTTTGGTTGATCATATCTATCATGTAGAGAGTGAATTTCATACCACTCAGGTTCTTCTAGTTTCTTCATATTCCAAATAATTAGGGGCAATCCTCTTGTTCCTACGATATAGGGGGACCATCCTCCTATTCCCATGATCCATGGGGGTGATCCTCTTGTTCCTGTAATGAAAGGGGGAAATTATCCCATTCTGATGGCACCCCCCTATGTAGTTTAGTCAGTTTCTTTGATTGGAGTTGACTGGTAAGATATCCTCTTCCTTCTTTTATTCCCTTCAAGATCACGATGCAAGCTTATAATATGGTTGTACCTATCACATTTATATATGAAGGCATGTCTGTTAGTATTTTGTCCTCCACTGCTTGGCAAGATTTAGGTTCTCTGCAGCTTGTGCCCATTACCCATAATATGTTAGATTTTAATAGAGGAACCTGTCAACCCTTAGGGATCCTTCCAAGGTTTCCTATTTCTTTGGGAGGAAAAATAATCTATCTCGACATGATGGTTGTCCTAGGCCCTTTAGATTCTAATTTACTCCTCGGCTGTGACTATGTTTATGTCATGGGAGCTCTTGTCTCTTCTCTCTTTTGTGTCATATGTTTCCTGCATGAAGGAATAATTGTGGCCAATGATTAGCTTTCGTTCGTTGGTCCTAATTTGATTCCCAATAAACCATCTTCCCTAAATTGTCCTTCTATGCAAGTGGTATAACCCTGCTTTCGGCTAATTATGTGGCCACTTGTTCCATGCACACCTCTACTCATGATCTAGTTAGTGATATAGTGCTTCACGTATTGGGGACATTGGAACCCGATATTTCCATTAGATCTCTTGACGAGTATCCATTCTAGCATGTTTTTCACCCATCCAATGAGAACCTCTTGGAAGCCATGGTCTCTTATAGTGCATGATCAAGGTCATGAGGATAGTTCTTTTAGTATGTCAACCTCATTAAAAAATGAAATACATGAGGATAGTTCTTTTAGTATGTCAACCTCGTTAAAAAATGAAATAGGTTCCCATGAGGATATTTCTTTTACTATGTCAACCTCTTTAAAAAATGAAATAGGTTCCCATGAGGATAGTTCTTTTACTATGTCAACCTCGTTAAAAAATGAAATAGGTTCCCATGCGGATAGTTCTTTGTAAAAAAATTAAATGGGTGTCATGAGGATAGTTCTTCCCAACGTAAATGTAAACATAAATGTAAATGTAAACAACCCATTAGGCGGGTAGATATCACATAAAAATGTAAACATGTAAATGTAAATGTAATGTTTAACATTTAACATTTTTAACCCTATTTAAAAATTAATCTCATTATTAGTATGTATAAACACAATATAAATTTAAAACATTTTTTTTATATTTACTCCGGAGGTATGGCAAATAAATAAAAATATAAATAAACTAGAGGTACCGTAAATAAATAAAACCTCCTTTTATATTTATTCCATAAACCTCTTTATATTTATGAAATTCAAAAAAAATGTTTTATTTAGGTGAAGCCTATGGGCCAAATACCATGGGAAAAATAATTATTAATACCATTGGCCAAATACCATATTTATAAAATAGGGATGGTAAATAAATGAATACAAAAGAGGTATATAACGATATATGATATAATAAAAATATATTAAATAGGATTAGAAATCAACATTTAATTATATACCAAGCCTATGGGCCAAATACCTTAGTAAATAAAATAGATATGATAAATAAATAAAAATATAAATAAATGAGAGGTATGGTAAATAAATAAAACCTCTTTTTATTTTTACTCCATAAACCTCTTTATACTTACCAACGCTCAAAAAATAAGTTTTACTTTGGTGACCCATATGTGCCAAATTATCATTAATACCATTGTAACACCCTAAACATTACAAAAGACATAATACAAAAAAAAATCCAATCCTAACTTACCAAATATCACATCAATTAATTACTATGATTACGAGGTGATGAAGTTTTTCATTTGACACAATCCATTGATTTTTGTTATGTGATATTAATTACATACACAGTCTGTGTTAAAGCCTTTATCTGATATTAAAGAGGCACATGGCCTCACTCGGGTCATGGAACCTGTCACATTACCTTGGTGTAAATTCACAGGGTAAGACTCTCCACGCGGTGCAATTTGTGGTTGTCCACTGGCATGCCTTCATTTACTACTGAGACTTTGGCTTAACACTTGTTCTCACTTACCTCCGTCGATCTCCCTGGGGACAATCCAATGATGGAGCAGTTTTAGGTTGGTACAACTACACTACTCCTGCCTTCGATTGGATGGAGAGACATTTGCACTTGGTGGGTATTGATGATTTGACACTCTGTAACAGGTTCAGTTACCAGGTCTTCCATTCATCCTACAAGTTGTTGGATGAGAACCATGGTCTCGACTGGAAGTTTTTCTCGGTGAGGTAATGGTGCAAAACCTATTTATACAGTTCAATGCCTAATAATTGTTTCCTTTGTCAGTTTTACTTCCTGATGGATGGTAATGGTTCGACTAGAAAAACACCAAGTCTAGGGGCATTGCCACATTGTAATACTTCATCAATGGTTAGAGAAATTCAAAACCGAGCCCAAGAAGGTGGGATTTTACTCCGCAGAATAATTTCATAGTTTCATTTTTTGGTTTAGTTATATCCACAAGTTATTAAGGTTGTGTTTCTCTTTTCATATATGCAGACTGCATCTTGATGAAACCCTCAATGTTCAGGTGAATTTTTCCATCGGCTGCTCTATTCTTTACTAATTTCTTTATAATATATATATATATTATAATATATATATATATATATATATATATATATATATATATATATATATATTACATACCTCAGTTGATGGTGTGTTGGGGTTGTTGTAGTTAACATTCCACCCTTACCTGGGTTCATATGGAGTTGATTTTGCACCCTCCAAGATCCTGGGATTAATACAATACATGGTTTTTTACAGGTTGGAATTATTCACCGCAACTTACCCAGTTTACTTGCTAAGGTTTTGATGCCTATGATAAATCGCTTGGTAGAGGTTTTTGGCCGAAGCCTACCTGGTTCTTAGATTTTTTTGGGAAGACTACGTAAAAAGATAATGTCAATTCGGTTATTTGTAAAGTTGATTTAGGTTGCTTTACTTTTTGGTTCGAAACCTAATAATTCAAGGGTTTTATTATAAGAAATCAAGGTTTTTGTTCCCTCCTTTGATTCTGTCTATGCTTGGTTGAATGCAATAGAAATTTGCACTATGATGTATTAATGTTTCAATTGTAAATCTTACTTATTTTAATGATATATATATATTTTCCTTTTTATCACTTACTGAAGGGGTTTTACTGCTCCATATGATTGTTTATCAAATTCGTTGATGTTTGTCTAATTTTTGATTTAATGCTTTTGTTATTTATTTTCATTAATGGTTATAATTTGAGGAATTCACCGAGTAACGGGAATGTTTTCTACCCATTTTTACATCTCTATTTTATAAATAGAATTGTAGGAGTTGAATTCTCCTTTGTACTTCATTGTTTACTAGCCTTAGCCTTATGAATTGTTTCCCTGCTATGAACTCCTTTCGATTTTTGTACTGAGCATCGGATTTATTTAATTGTCTAAGAAAGAAATTCTTTATTTGAACAAATTCTATTACGAGTTTAAGAATAATTTTCATACTATGTAATGAGTTATCATGATACTGTAAGAAAACATTTACTGTATTAATCTATCATCATCCTCGTTTAAATAAAAAGTTGAATTACTTATCTGATTAATTTATCAACAGAAAATCCCAAAGATATATGGAAAGTCTCTCCTCCCAGCCACGACCCTGGCGATTATGTCTAGGCTCTCCCCTGAGCACTTTCACTATTTTTCACTGGATTATATCCAACTATAATTGGTGCATTGGGCCTCAGGACTCCACTCTCCAACCTCAAATCCTGCACTTAATTCGACTATTAATGAGCAGCTTCCCACTTGTCACTCTTTTCCCAACTCTAGGATAGTCCCCATTTTCCTTCTTTTCCCCTCTATATTTCCCTTTCTAGGGCAGGGGTATAACTGTTTCTTATTAATTTTTTCTTTTAATTGTAGCAAATAGTTTGTTTTGATTAACATGTCTCAATTCCTAATCAATCATAGATTAGGTAACAACTTGTTATCTAGTTTTTAGCCTCAGTCATTGTTATAACATAACAGAAAATAAATGTAGTAAATCATAAAACTGAATTTAATAACCACAGTAATTCTTTCAAGTAGCCTGGGGTGTTACATATCCCCCTCTCCATGTGAGGAACACTGTCCCTGGTGTTCTTTCTAACTTAAGCAAATAACATCAAATAAGTTTCTTGCATAAATTCTTCCTCTTCCCAAGTGGCCTCATCCGAGCCAAAGTGCTTCTACTGAACTTTAACTTGGGTGATGACTCGCCTCCATAAAGTGGTTTCTCTCCAATCAAGAAAACGAAGAGGTTCTGCTAGAAACTCTCCTTCCGTTTCGACCTTCACATACATAATTCACGGTCGTAATTACCTCATAACCACTTATAAAAATGTATATAATCCTTTAACTTTTTACCTGAATATTTTCCAAGTTTATTATATGTTGTGGGTTGTACACATATTTCTTTAACAACGAAACATGAAAAATGTTGCGGACCCGAATGTGGCTTGGTAACACAAGTTTATAGGCCTACTAGTCCAATTTGTTCCAAGACATGAAAAGGGTCCACAGTACCAGGGTGCTAACTTAGCACAACCCCTCCACTGTAAGGAACTTTTTTGGGGCTTTACCCTTAGATATACATGATCTCCTATCTAAAATTATCTATATTTCCTTTTTTTATTTGCATACGTTTTCTTTCTATCCTAGGCAGCCCTTAGATTCTGTCAAACTTTCTTAATGGCTTCCTCCATCTCTACTAGCATGTCAGGACCCAATGCTAGCTTATTAACAGGGTTATTCCAGTCCACAGGTACTCTGCACTTTCTTCCATATAACACCTCAAAGGGACTCATACCGAGTGATTCATGATGTCCAGTATTGTATTCAAATTCTACGAGGTGGAGGTAATCCTCCAACTTATGTGGATGTTGCATCACTAACATGTGTAGCATGTCTTCCAACACTTGATTCACCCCTTTAGTTTTCCCGTCCGTTTGGGGATGATAAGTTGTACTAAATTGGATCTTGGTACCCAATCCTGAAAAGAGGGACTTCTAGAATATGGATGTGAATTTCACATCCCTGTCTAAAATCACCATCTTGGGTATACCGTGCAGGCGAAAGATTTCCTTCATAAATGTGTCTGCAATTTCCACAGTTTTGTACATGGATTTCACAGGTATGAAGTGTGCGGTTTTGCTCAATTTGTCTACTACAACCATAATTAAGTCATGTTGTTTCCTAGCGTAGGGTAAACCTGTGATGAATTCTAATGATATGGTCTCCCATTTCCATTTCAGAATGGGATCTGGTTGCAACAAACCAGCAGGATGTTGATGCTCTACCTTCACCAATTGACACTCAACATTTGGATAAATACTTCGTGACATCCTTCCTTTATCTGGGCCAAAAATACCCTTTCTTAATGGCTGATAATAATTTCTGGTAACCTAGTTGGCCCACAAAAGGTTTTCGATGAAACTCATTGTTTCCAGGAAAAATAGTGTCTTTTCGATCTGCTAGTCCCACTAGGATTGGTAGCGATCCTAGAAACAAACAATCAAAGCATTTTGTGATTTCCTCTATGTATGATAGATAAGAGAGAATAAAAGGGACCAACGTGGATCTTCCACTTGACTCCTTGCTTGATTTCTCTCCTCCTTGACAGAGCTTGCAACTCTTCTCCTACTTGTCCCGCTTAGAGAATAGCTGTAGAAATGAAGCAACACAACACCATCAAAGCATCTCGATCTATGATATCATAAGCATTGCAAAATCAAAAATACAATGAGCATACAATGGCATTTACAAATAACAACATTCACAAATACATGATTGTATGGGGGAAAACTCAAAGAAATTTATTAATAATAGAAGAGAGGATTACAACCTAGCTGTCTGATCCAGCATCATCCTCCCAGCATCAAAGCCCTCTTCACCTCATGAAACGCAAGATCGCCCAACATTACAATGTTCCTTCTCAAAGACAAACTATGAACACTTCCTTACAAATTACACAATTCTAGTCTCTAGATCTCTCAGATGAGGGATCCATTTATAGATATCTGCAAGGGTGTGAGTCAACTCTGGGTTTTTGATTAGTGTCATTCCACTTGTTGTTCTTGGTTCCACTTGGAGATTTCTTGGATCTCTTACTCATCCCTGGGTGAATTCAGAGAGGCAAGTGTCATAGGAGAAGTTTCTAGAAGATTCCATGAGCATCCACTTAGCAAACTGTCTCAGACATTTGTCCATTCTCGCTCATTGCACCCCATAGAAGGCCTCTTCAATATGCATCACACCTGGCTAGTGTAAGAGTCAGTATGCATCACACACTGACAGTGGAGCAGTCAATATGGTCCATTTTTGGCTAGTTCTGAGTGGTTTTTCAGGTGGAACTTCTGGGGAATGATGTTATTAGTTGACCATGATCCTTTAAGGTATGAAACAACACTTTTAGGGGTTAAAGAGCCCTTGGTTTATCGAGATATAAGATTGGGGTTGCAATGCCCAAATATGTCTATAATAGTTTCCCCCTAAAGCATGAAGTCATAAATATTTTGATGTCGAGTGAAATGCTTTATCATGAGGATCTGAGGTATTCAACCTGGAAGGTGACCTATATAAGATATAATACAATACATCATCACGATATAATTTTCCATGATCTAGCTAAGGTTGGCATTCCCATGCTCATCTTTATAAATTCATTTTCATGTACATAGAACAGATAATCATCTGCAGTTGTAGACTAGTGATTCTTTATATGTAGAGTCATCATCCCTTAGCTTGGATGATCATCTGTGCAGATTTTGTGTACATTTGATGTGTTTATATCCCTGAATATATCACAGCCCGGATGGATGAAACTAAATATGGGGTCTTCAAACTTGTTCAATCTTCACTTGATGTACAAGTCGTTCCATGTGAAAAGATGTCCTAAAGTCGAACATGGATAGACATCGCCTGCTTACTAGCCAATAATGTAAGCTGTTAACAAAAGTGAGAGGAATCACTGATAATGATGATGACCCTCAAAGTACTACAGTACAATTCACTTGGTGTGAATATATGGTCCAATGTTGAACACCACGCGAAATCTTCGGTCGAAGGCCATTGATGTAAACCTGTCGCCGGAAGTGAGAAACTTGCCATTGAGGCATGCAAGCTTTAAAGTACTGAAAGGGTTGTTTCTAAGCCAACTTCTTGGATAATGAGCTGATGTCAATAAGAAGTGACCTGTCGTAGGAGGGCCTTAATGTATCCCACATCAGCGACACAAAACGAAGCAAATGATTTTTTGGAGGTGAAAAAAAATCTGATGATACAAGGTTTAGGAATGGCGGTCATGAAAAATCGAGGGTGAAGGTATTGCAGTGGATGAGGTATTAACTGGATGGTGAATTATCTAAATGACTTCTATTGAACATATTTGTGACAATGAAATGGATTGGTAGCATTAACCCCAAAAGATGGATGGTATGGAGGAACAATGGTGATATGACCGGTGAACAGAATGACCCAACCCGACTCAATCATGGTGATGGAGTGAAAGTGTCATGTTCAAGAGTGACCTACTACCAATAAAATTCTTTAAGTTTTCTTCCCTTTTTCCCTAGTCATTGCTAACCAGTACCTCTTTATTTTTGTCAAGCTTGAAGATGATAACATATGCTTGTTCTATAATTTTCCCTTCAGGAAAACCTGTCGCTATGTTTTAGCGAGCCTAGCGATAGTGAAACTCGTTCTTGTCTAGGTGGACAAGTTTGTCGCTATTGTTTTAACGAGTTTAACGAAAAACAATACTCGATCCTTTTCATGTTTAGAGATTTTGAAAAGGTATGAAAAGGAAACTCCAGTAGTTCTTTTTTGTAGCATAATCCCTTAAGTCCAAAAAAGGATAACATAATACAAAAGGGATGACTTTTCCGATAACTTTAACGAGCTGAAAAAGACAAGCGATCGAACTTTTTCATGAAATAATCCCTCAGGTTAGAAAAAATATTAAAATATACAGGAGGGATGGCACTTCCAATCACTTTACCGAGTTGGAGAGGCTAATATCTCGACAATATTTTCATATTTAATGAGTCTAAAAAGAGTTTAAAGTAGACTCGTTTTTTGAGGAACGAGTGGTGTTTAGGGTAGCTACTGGTTTCAGGTAAGCTTGGAATTTCTCATAACATGGTCATGTGAAGAGGGTGGCTAATAGGACCACTCGTCACAGCTATTCCTCAAAAAGGTAAATAATCAAGTGGAAGCATATGATCGGCCAAAAGAATGGAGGTGATGGAAGCAACACAACTAAGGCTCAAAATGCTGATATTATGGCAATCACAAAGATTATTTATCGAAGGTGGGTTCATTTTTTAACAAGCTTGAACTCTAGGGGAACATATGCTTAATGGCGGGTTTATTTTTTAATGAGCTTGAACCTTGCATTAACATTGCTCATGTTCCTTTTTATGTAAGCTAGAAATGACCAAACTAGAAAGCTACAAAAACTAGAAAGCTAAGGAACTACTGAGGTTAGGTAGGATGGTTTCATCTGCAGAACGGTTCAAATGCTTCCTTTGCTTCGTCTGCAATGAAAACAAAGGTGAATGGTGGATTAGACCAATCACCTAACCTAAGAAGTTGAAAAACTAAAAAGCTAAAAAATCTAAAAAGCTAAACAATGAAATTGGTTGTTTTTTCGCTTGCATAAAAAGGTTTGCATGCCCCAAGGCATCGAGAAAAAGGGGAGTTTCTAGGTAACCATATGGAAATCATTGTGGTTAAGAAAGATGGTTTTAGTCGGTGGTCAAAACACTCTTGGGATTTTTCCATCAAATAGACAAAGGTGAATGGTGTGAGATAATACTTCCAATCACATAACCTACAGGGAAACTTATCTTTTCAACTGGGTTCATCCGCCGTAGCAGACCAGGGTGCATGCCCCCTAAGATTTGTTACACTCACCGGACTACTCGCTGCAATCAGGTGGATGGAATGAAGGTTGAAGAGACACTCTTGATGCAAAGAAACCATTTAGGGATGATTGAATCAGAGTTGTGTTTGAATCAGGAAATGAAAATTGGTCAATGAGCTGGACAATTTTTCCTTCATGCGAGAAACACATCATTTGAAAGAGTGTGGAAACAATAGCTTCCATGCTATAAACATAGTCACATCCAAGGAATAGATTGTAATCTAATGGACATTGGACTACCATCACGTTCAAGTGAATGGTTTTCCTTCTTAAAGTTATTGGCAACTTAGGAAGGGTCCCTAACAGTCGACTGGTTCCTTTGTTAAAGCCTGACAAATTCTGTGTAACAAGCATAATCGATGGTGAACCAAGTGCTTTCCAAATAGTTGAGGAAAGGATACTCACTGAAGCCCCTTCATCTATGATAGTGCTAGACATAATCATTCTGTAAACTTGTACTATGATCCAAAATGGTACATTAGAAGGAAGGCGGGATCTTGCTAGTCGATTCCAATTGAAGGAAGGGACTAAACTGCTTGGAGAGGGTATCGAATAAACAGTTGAGATGGCCCCTTGAGTAGTGGGAACTGGGGGATTCTCTTCCTGTTGTGAAGGAGCAGGCGGATTGCCCCCAAGTTCATTGGACTCTGAAGTAATAAAAAGAATTTGAACAATATCGTTTTCATTCTCTTTTGGAATGGTATCATCTGAAGGTGGACATTCTAAATGTAAAGCTGGGTCGACTGCCATCTTGACTTGTTGACTTTGGTTTGGTATGGACTCAAAAGATTCACTTTCAATGATAGGTGTTTTGACCGACAATTGAATTATGTTAGTCAGATTCTCAACTAGTAAAGGGCTTGGTGAGAGTTTCTTGTATCCAGGTGGAAGTCGTTGTGGTGAAGCAGGACGATTATGTAATATTCTCTTGGCCTCATCCAAAAAGGGACAACGGGGAAGGGTATGGTCCCCTTCACATAGCCTACATGGAGTTTTGACCTTTCCTTTCTGTCCATGAACTTCACTATTACTAGTTGATGGTGTGCTATCAACATGATCATGACATGTTGATGACACCAGATGGTGCGAATGGGGGGACCATTCTCTCAAGATCTGAGTAATGCATGGACATTCTCAATGAAAATGGTCTCCTTTGCAAATTATGCATGGATGTCTAGGAGATTTAGTGTGCAGATTTTCACCAGATGATTCATGGTTCCCCCTTGCTTAACTGACTTCTTCTTCTTCTCCTTCCCTTTCTTCTTCTTCTCAGTCACCCGGTTACTAGCATTGCTATTTTCACCAAGAAAAGAGGAAGAAGGGGAAGGCGAAACAAACGAAGAAGAAGGCGGAGGGTCAACTTTAGTATTAACTGGTTGTTGATTCGATTGCTGAGGAATTATGGTATTTTGAACGACAGAGGTTGAGAAAAGCCAGACCGGCAGACCAATTGTGATTCTTGGAAGGGACAATGTGGCCATATACGGAGCATCAATATTTCCCCAAGAAGAAAATGGACTAGGATTCCCCTCAAGAGGGATTCCTTGATTGGTGGGCTCCATTATCTCAACCTAAGATCAACGAAGGAACAGGGATGTTATTCTGAATTTAATAAATTTTAATGATGCTTTGACACAACTTTGCTTTTTCAATTTTTAAGAGTTGAGAAAAATCTAAATATGACTCTACTCCCCTTTGATTTTTAATAAGCCTGAAGTGACAAGTGCTCAGATGGACCTTTTCTTTTAAGGAGTCAAAAAGGAATGAAAGTGACCACTCTGGAAATATAGATAGGGGGATTACCAAACCAATCGCAAAACTGCAATATACACCTTGATGATAAATTAAAGAGAAATTACCAAGGACTTATGTATGTCAGTCAATCTTCCCGAATGTTGTGTTCAGTGCATTGCGATTGATAGGGTGGCAGACATGGCTTCCTATGGATAAAGGATATAAGCCTATTGTGGTCTCCCAATATATACTTGATGGTACAGAGAGCACAAGTCCATGCTAGCACTTTTCGTATCAAAGAGGGGGAATCACCCAACCTTCGATGAAAATGATAGTTACTAGATTTTATGATGCTAGAACACGTCTCTAGCCTAGACCTCTAAATGTAAACAATCGTTGTTTATTTTTAGCAATGAAAATCCTAGCTACTAAGGAAAGAAGATTATGGTTCTTTCAAACAAAGAGCAAAGAGCACACATTAAATGCACTTTTCCTAAATCATATTTCACACACAGTCTAAATGCAAATGCAAATGCATGTATTTGTTTTTCATTCCCTTAATGTGAGGAATGCCAAAAAAGAGAACTAAGTATAGATCTGAAACATTTCACTCAAAGCGACATTTCGACAATTTCTTTTCAAAATGGAAAGAAAGACTAAATGACAATTTTCAATTTCAAATAGAAAATTCTTTTGAAACTTCAAATAACAAGAAATAAAATCAACTACAAATCAAAAAGTTCAATCGACTACCTAGAGAAAGAAGACTCAACGACACTTCTCCTTTTGACACAAAAACAACAATTACGACACCTTTTTGCACCAAAACGACAAATCATTTAAGTAACTTTTTGGCAAAGGATTGTAAATGATGGAAAAATACATAAAGACATTTACTAATCCTTATCAATGGATGTTGAACAATGTAATGCAAGCAGGCTTCAACAACGAGATATTGTTCATAAGAAGCAAAAAAAAACTAAACAGAGCTGGAAACAAAGATAAAAAACCCCAAATTTCAAGGAGAGAAATAGGATTACTCAGTAATCACAATTTTGCTTCACAAAAATAGGGATGCATCACACTTGCTACACTCGAGAAGTGTAATGCATACTGGCTTCCAGTTACAGACAATGCGATGGGCCATGGAGCGCAACTGAGATGGGTTTTGGATCAAATTTGTAGCTGATTGCGGTGAGTTAAGATGAGCTATTATGGACAGTAAAGAGCGAAGTACAAGGGTATGATCTTGGGAGGTTATTGAGCTACCAAAATGACATCTAGAATGATTGTAAGTTAGATGTTTAGTTCATAAATTAAATTGGAGATTGACTAAAGAAGTATTCATCTACTTTGCAATTGCAGAGCAAGAGTAGTTCAAAGGCTATCTGGCTAACTTCAGGCTCTGTCTATAGTTTGTAAAGCAAAAAAAAACAACAAACAAACAAACTATTAACTCCCCAGTGGAGTCGCCATTTTGTTTCTAGGAAAACTAGTGTCTTTTCGATTTGCTAGTCCCACTAGGATTGATAGCTATCCTAGAAACAAAAAATCAAATAAATTTACGATTTCTTCTATGTATGATAGATAAGAGAGAAGCAAAGGGACCAACGTGGATCTTCTGCTTGACTCCTTGCTTGATTTCTCTCCTCCTTGACAGAGCTTGCAACTCTTCTCGTACTTGTCCTGCTTAGAGAATACCTGTAGAAATGAAGCAACACAACACCATCAAAGCATCTCGATCTATGATATCTTAAGCATTGCAGAATCAAAAATACAATGAGCATACAATGGCATTTACAAATAACAACATTCACAAATACACAATTGTATGGAGGAAAACTCAAAGAACTTTATTAATAATAAAAGAGAGGATTACAACCTAGCTGTCTGATCCAGCATCATCCTCCCAGCATCAAAGCCGTCTTCACCTCATGAAAATCAAGATCACCCAACAATACAATGTTCCTTCTCAAAGACAAACTATCAGCACTTCCTTACAAATTACAAAATTCCAGCCTCTAGATCTCTCAGATGAGGGATCCATTTATAGATGTCTGCAAGGGTGTGAGTCACCTCTGGGTTTTTTATTTGTGTCATTCCACTTGTTTTTCTTGGTTCCACTTGGAGATTTCTTGGATCTCTTGCTCATCCCTAGGCGAATTCAGAAAGGCTAGAGTCATAGGAGAAGTTTCTAGAAGATTCCATGAGCATCCACTTAGCAAACTGTCTCAGAAATTTGTCCATTCTCGCTTGTCACACCCCACAGAAGGCCTCTTCAGTATGTTGATATCACACCTGGCTAGTGTAGGAGTTAGTATGCATCACACCTTGATAGTGGAGCAATCAGTATGGTCCATTTTTGGCCAGTTCTAAGTGGTTTTTCAGGTGGAACTTCTAGGAAATAATGTAATCAGTTGACCATGATCATTTAGGGTATGAAACAACACTTTTAGGGGTTAAAGATCCCTTGGTTTATCGACATATAAGATTAGGGTTGCAGTGCCCAAATATGTCTATAACACATCCATTATTAATTTTTTAACAACGCTTTGGTTAGGAACATAAATGATGTTTTTGAAGGTAAGGATGTCATCAAGATTTATTTCGAAATTTAATTTTTCTCCTTTTAACAGAGCTTCCTTTGTTTTCTCCCAAAGAAAGTGTATTCTAGATCTTTGACCGACACTTCCTTTATAATTTCTGGAATGTTTGAGTGTGATTGACTAATATGAACCTCATAAATGCAATGTACCTTCCTACTCAATGCATCAGCCACTCGATTTTCCTTCCCTTTAATATGCTTCATTTCAAAATCGAACTCACTTAAAAATGTTGTCCATTTGGCCTATCAGACATTTAGGCTAGACTGGTTGAAGAAATTGGTAAGGTTGCTATGATCTGTTAACACCAGAAATTTCTTCCGCAATAGGTATTGTCGCAACATTTTAAGTGCATGCACTACTGTTGTTAATTCTAGATCATAAGTGGAGTATCATTGTTTAAAATCCTTCAATTTCCATGATTCGTAAGCAATAACTTTTCCTTCTTGTGTCAGCACTCCACCAACATCTTCTTTAATTGCATCCATGCAAACCACAAAAGACTTTTCCGGATCTGCTACTTTTAGCACAGGTGCAGTGGTAAGTAGCTTTTTTAATCTTTCAAATATTTGCTGACATCCAACTGTCCATTGAAAGGTGCATCCCTTTTTCTGTAAGGAAGTAATTGGAAAAGCAATTTTTGAAAACCCTTCAATGAACCGACAGTAGTACCCAAATAAACTTAGGAAAGATCTAATATCAATGACATTATTTGGAGTGGTCCATTCCATAATGGTTTTGATCTTTTCTGAGGCCACCACTATTCCTTCTGTTTATATAACGTGACCCAAGTATTGGATCTGATCTTTGAAAAATCACATTTGCTGAATTTAGCATATAACTAGTTCTCCCATAAAGTTTGCAGCACAATTCTCAAATGTTCTTTGTGTTCCTCCTGATTTTTAGAGTATAACAAAATGTCGTCAATACAAATTAACACAAACTTATCAAGATAGGTCTAGAAAGTGTAGTGCATCAAACTCATAAAGGTAGCTGGGGCATTTGTGAGGCCAAATGGCAACACTACGAAATCGTAATGACCATAATGAGTTCAGAATGCAATTTTGTAGATGTCCTCCTCCTTTATCCTTATCTGGTGGTAACCGGGTCTTAAGTTGATTTTTGAGAATACTTTGCTTCCCTGCACTTGATCTAATAAATCATCAATACGTGGCAAGGGATACTTATTTTTTTATGGTTAGCTTATTTAACTTACGATAATCGATACACAATCTCAATGTTCCATCTTTCTTCCGTACAAATAGTATGGGAGCTCCCCAAGGGGACACACTAGGGTGGATGTACTTTTTATTTAGAAGCTCCTGAATTTGAATTTTTAGTTTTTTCAACTCAGGTATGCTCATGTGGTAAGGGGCCTTGGATACCAAGGCTTCACTTGGAACAAGTTTAATGGTGAAGTCAATATCCCATTTGGGTGGTAATCCAATAATAGATTCAGGAAATATATCAACAAATTATTGAATGACAGGAATATTTTCCAAGCAGTTCATTTTATTCTTGGAGGTTGTAAATCCCACTTGAACAACATATATTTGACAGCCCTTCCTAATACACTTTCCAGCTGACTAGCAGTAATATGGCACAATTTGATATTAGTCTTGATTCCTTGAAGTTCCCTCTTTTGTCTTGATTCTGAAATAAAACTAATAGTTTTCTGCTTGCAATCAACCAAGGACCAACATTTTTCCAACCAATCCATTCTAATTAAAACGTCATATGGACCTAAAGGGAGAACGTTTAGGTTCATGTGAATGGGTTGTCCTGAGATGGTTATGGGACATTGTTCTATTTTGGCAACTACCTTCCTTTTTGTCCTAGTGGCTAGTTGAACTAGCCAAGGTTTTGGAAATTTACTGGTCTGCAGTTGACACTTTTCTACCACTTTAGGACTAACATAACTTAATCTAGCACTGGGATCAAATAAAACCGAAATAGGTTGCTTAGAAATCATACCTTCACATTCAATCATGGTGGGATATACTCTTCTTGATGATCATCCAGGGAAGCATTAATTCTGGATATGTTCCTCGCCACTTCTCCAACCGTGGATGCTTCTTGCATGTCTGCAAGTTGTTTCGTTCTCGCCTATGCAAACAATTTTTGTAGTAGTGGGGTTCTTTGCATCCGCAGCATTGCAGCGATGGTTTTGACTGTTGATCATTACTGAATTTATTAAGCCCTTCTGGCTGTCTATTTTCAGAATAGACAACATTGGGTTTATTCCTTGCTAGGAATTTATTGAGAGGTTTTTGCTGTAAATTTTTGCTATTAGAAAATTTTGGGTGTCTACTTGGAATCACACTTCTTCCCTTCTTATTCATCCCTCCTATAGATCCTTCATTTTTCTATTTCATTTGTTGGTAACATATGTGGGCTTTCTATGCTACATCATCCATTGTTTTGGGTTAGTCAAACTCAAGTTCCTCCTTCATGAAATTGGGTAAGCTACTAATGAAATGTTGAATCTTGGATTTATCCTCCTACACATAAGGCACATAGTGCAGAAGGGAGGTGAATCGAGTCACATAATCATCCATAGTTAACATTCCCAGCCTTAATTTGTGAAATTCCTTTGTTTTCTCATCATAATAACACCTAGTTAGATAATTATTTTTAAAATGTTTTTGGAAGCCATTCCATGTCACTTGTTCCTCGTAAATCTTTTTTACTATTTTGATTTCTTCCCACCAGAGGGTTGCCTACCTCTTAACTGATAGACTGCTAAACGTGCCTTCAACTTATCTGTGTATTCATAAATCTCAAAATATCTACCCATATCAATTAACCAAGCTTCTGTTACTTCTTCAGTTTCCCCTTCAAAGAGTCATGGTTTAATCTAATTGAATTATCCTTGTAGTTCCAACTTTTG
Source organism: Pinus taeda (assembly GCA_000404065.3). Classification (NCBI taxonomy): domain Eukaryota; kingdom Viridiplantae; phylum Streptophyta; class Pinopsida; order Pinales; family Pinaceae; genus Pinus; species Pinus taeda. Next base: position 143,925 of record APFE031169008.1, on the reverse strand, counting down.
TCTTTTTGTTTTACAAGGGTCAGAAACATTATTTGAGTGTCCTTCTTCATTTTCCCTATGTCTCTTGGTTGATTCAGTATTTTCCTCACCATGCTAAGTTGTTGGTTTCTTTTCTCTGTCCTCTGCACTCAGGTCTGGATGTCCTTGGTTCTATAGATTAGACAAACTTTTGAGAATCCTCTTCTGCTACAGGCATAATCGTTTATTGTCCGTTCTTAAATTTTTCATCTCAGCATGTAACTATTTAACAATTTAGAGTAAAATTGCATTAGCTTGACGAGTCTCCTTGCCCAGCTATATCCAAATTTCAGGATTAACATTCACATAAGCTAGTTCTGAAGTATTGGGCAGTCCTAACCTTATTTGCATTCTTCCCTTTGTATAAATATTGTCTTTGTGTTCACATATGTGTTTTATTTTGTTAGATTTAAGAAATCACAATCATTGCATATATATATATATATATATATATCCCAAAGAGTCTCAGTGTACAAACCTGAGCTCTGGTACCACTTGTAACACCCTAAACATTGCAAAAGACATAACAAAAATAAAAAAATTACCAGGCCTAACTTACCAAAATATCACATCAAATAATTACTATGATTACGAGGCAGTGAAGTTTTTCATTTAGCACAATCGATTGATTTTTATTATGTGATATTAATTACATACAAGGACCCCGTTAAGGCCTCTGTCCGACATTAAAGAGGCACATGGTCTCACTCGAGTCATGGAACCTGTCACATTGCTCTGGTGTAAATGCACAAGGTACAACTCTCCACGTGATGCAATTTGTGGTTGTCCTTTGGTATGACTTTGTTCAATGTTGAGACTTTGGCTTGACACCTATTCTCACTTACCTACGTCAATCTGCTTGGGGAAAATCCAACGATGGAGCAGTTTTATGGTTGGTCCAACTACACTACTCCCACCTTCGACCGGATGGAGAGACATTTTCACTTGGTGGGTTTTGATGGTTCGGTTGCTCTGCAACAGGTTTAGCTACCAGGTCTTCCATCTATCCTGCAAGCTGTTGGATGAGAGCGATGGTCTCACCTGGAAGTTCTTCTTAATGAGGTAATGGTGCAAAACCAATTTATATAGTTCTATCCCTAATAATTGTTTCCTTTGTGAGTTTTACTTCCTCATGGATGGTAGTTCTTTGCCAGGAAAAACTCCAAGTCCAGGGGCATCACCACCACTATTTTGCATCATTGATGGTTAGAGAAATTCAAATCCGACCCCAGGAAGGTGATATTTTACTCCATGGAATCATTTCATAGTTTCATTGTTTGGTTTAGTTATATCCATAGGTTATTAAGGTTGTTTTTCTCTTATCATATAAGTGGACTGCATCCTGATGGAACCCTCAATGTTCAATTGAATTTTCCCGCCGGTTGCTCTATTCTTCACCAATTTATTTTATGTATATATATATATATATTATACATACCTCAGTTAATGGTGTGTTGTGGTTGTTGCAAGTAATGTGCCACCCTTACTTGGGTTCATATGGAGTTGAGTTCGCGCCCTCCAAGATCCTGAGGACTGATACAATACATGACTTTGTACAGGTTGGAATTATTCACTGAAACTTACCTAGTTTACATGCTAAGGCTTTGACGCCTACAATAAATTGCTTGGTAGAGGTTTTTGGCTGGAGCCTACCTGGTTCTTAGCTTTTTCTGGGAAGACTACATAAAAAGTTAATGTCAATTTGGTTATTTGCAAATTTGATTTAGGTTGCTTTACTTTCTGGTTCGAAAGACTATTTAGTCTTTGGTTCTGTAATTTATGGGTATAGAATTCCTTTGGAATAGTTAATGTTTGATGCATTTAGAAGTCAAGGGTTCTTAAGAGTTTAAGGGTTTTATTATAAGAAATTGAGGATTTTGTTCCCTTCTTTGATTTTGTCTTTGCTTGGTTGAATGCAATAGAAATTTTCACTCTACAGTAGTAATGTTTCGGTCGTAAACCTTACTTATTTTAATGATACAGTATATATATACAACTTTTCCTTTTTATCGCCTACTGAAGGGGTTTTACTGCTCCATATGATTTTTTAGCAAATTCGTTGATATCTATGTGGTTTTTGATTTAATGCTTCTATTACTTATTTTCATTAATGGTTATGCTTTGAGGATTTCACTAAGTTATTTCATGGTACCCTATGTGTGCAGAATCTTTGTTTCTTGAATACAAAAAGCTTTAATAGTCCTAAATGATAGAAGGAAATACTCTGTTTAAGGTTAAAATTTACATTTTATCCCACCATAAGTAACGAGAATGTTTTCTACCCATTTTTACATCTATATTTCATAAATAGAACTATAGGAGTTGAATGCTCCTTTGGATTTCATGGTTTACTAGCCTTACAGCTTTACTGTACATTTACAATTGTTTTCATGCTATGAACTCCTTTCAATTCCTGTGCTAAGCATCGGATTTATTTACTCATCTAAGAAAGAAATTCTCTATTTGAACATATTCTATTACGAGTTTAAGAATAATTTTCATACTATGTAATGAGATATCATGATATTGTAAGCAAACATTTACTCTAGTAATCTATCATCATCCTCGCTTAAATAAAAATCTATATTACTTATCTTATTAATTTATCAGTAGAAAATCCCAAAGGTATTTGGAAAATCTCTCCTCCCAGCCATGAGCCTGGAAATTACGTTCATGCCCTCCCCCAAGAAATTTCACTATTTTGCACTATATTATATCCAACTACAGTCATTACCTTGGGCCTCAAGACTCCACTGTCCAGCCTCAAGTCCTGCACTTAATTAGACTGTTAATGAGCAACTTCCATTGGTCACTCTTTTCCCCAGCTCTAGGATAGTCCCCAGTTTCCACCTTTTCCCTTCTATATTTCCCTTTCCAGGGCAGGGGTATAACCATTTCTTGTTAACTGTTTCTTTTAATTGTAGCAAACAGTTTGTTTTAATTAGCATGTCTCAATTCCTAATCAATCATAAATTAGGTAACAACTTGTTATCTGGCTTTTGAGCCTCAGTCATTGTCATAACATAACAAAAAATAAATGCAATAAATCATAAAACTCAATTTAATAACCACAGTACTTCTTTCAAGGAGCCTAGGGTGTTACAACCATTAAAAAACCCTAATATTAATATTAATATTAACATATTATTATTATTATAAATCTAATATTCCATTTAATATATTATAATATTAATATTATAAATTTAATAACTTTGGATTAATACAATATTAAATTTTTTATAATTTAATATATATTAATATATCATGATATATATTAACTCTGGATATATATGGGATGGAAGAACAAAGACATATAGTGATAGAGGTGGAGAGATAGGGGGAGTGAAAAGGGAGAGAAGTAGATAAAAACTTAAGGATAAGGGAGAGGAGGAATGAAGAGAGAGAGAGAGAGGGATATGAGTGAGAGATGTAGAGAAGGGTAAGAGAGGGAGAGGGAGACACAAAGATGGAGGGGGAGAGAGATAAGGAGAGAGGGAGGGAGATAGTGAGAGGATTGGAGGGTAGAGAGAGAGAGAGAGAGAAATGGGGGAAGAGAGAGGAAGGTATGAGAGAAAGGGAGAGAGAGGAATTGCAAGAGAGGAGGGAAGAGGAAGGGAAGAATAAATATATAGAGTGAGAAGTGGAGAGAGAGGGAGTGACAATGGAGATATGGAGAGAGAGAGTATTTTTATGGGTGAGATAAAGAGATAAAGAGAAGGGGGGATATAAGGAGAGAGGGAGGGATATAGTAACATACTTGGAGAGAGAGAGAGAGAGAGAGAGATGGGGGAAGAGAGATGATTGGAGTGAAGAGAGAGAGAGAGAGGATTGAAGGGAAAAGAGAGAGAGAGAGAGAGAGAGAGATGGGGGAAGATAGATGTTATCGGGAAAACTAGTGTCTATTCAAAGCTGCTAGTTCCACTAAGACGGGTAGCTATCTTAGAAACAAACAAACTAAAGTTACTTGTGTTTTCCCTTATGAGAGATAGATGAGAGAGAAGTAGAGAGTACCAACCTTAGTCTTTCGCTTGGCTCCTTGCTTGTTTCCTCCCTCCTTTGATAGAGCTTTGCCACTCCTTCCTCACTTGTCCCACTTCAAAGAACACCTATAGAGTCAAAGCAACATAATACCATCAAAGCATAGAGATCTATAACCATAAACAATATAGGATCAGATATATATTAACCATACAAATACATATACCAATACAAGATTCATAAATATACAAGAATATGGAGGAAAGCTCAAATAGATTTATTGATAGAAGTAGTAGAAGAGAGGATTACAACCCAGTGGTCTGACCCAGTGCCATCCTGCCAGCATGAAAGCCCTCTTCACCTCATGAAAAGCTAGATCACCCAACACTATGATGTTTCACAGAGAAACCAATAGCACTTCCTTACAAAATACAAAATTTCAACCTTTGGATCTCTAGGATGAGGGATCCATATATAGATATTTGCAGGTGGGTGAGTTAGCTTCTAGGATTCTGATTAGTGTCATTTCTCTGATAGTTCTTGTTTTTACTTGGATATTTCATGATCTCTTACTTATCCTTGGGCGAATTCAGAGAGGCAAGTGTCAAATGAGCAGTTTCTAGAAGATTCTCTAGGTTTCCACCTAGAAAACTGTGTTTGCCATTTGTCTGCTCTCACTCATCGCACACTACAGAAGGGATTTTCAGTATGCATCACACCCTCTATGTGTAACAGGTGAGATGCATCGCACCCTTAGCATGGAGTAGTCTGTATGGTCCAATTTTGACTAGTTTTGAGCAGTTGTTTAGGGAGAACTTCTGGGAAATGATGTAATCAACTAACCTTGTTCTTTTAGGGTATGAAACACCACTTTTAGGGACTTAGAAGCCCTTGGTTTATGGACGTATGTGATTGGGGTTGCAGTGCCCAAATATGTTTATAACAGTTGCCCCCTAAAGCATGAGGTCGTAAATCTTCTGATGTTGGGTGAAATGCTTTATCATGAGGATCCGAGGTTTTTTGAACTGGAAGGTGACCTATAATAAGATACAATACAATACATTATCTTCATAATATTTTCATGATCTAGCTGAGGTGGGATTTCCCATGCTCAACTTTACAAATTCATTTTCATGTACATAGGGCAGACAACCGTCTGTGTTGCATACTGATGATTCTGGTAGAGCCATCATCCCTTAGCTTGGATGATTATCTGTGCAGCAATGATGTACATTTGATGTCTTTATTTTATTGAATATATCATAGCCCATATGGATGAAAATAGATCTGGGGTCTTCAAAATCGTTCAATCTTCGCCTGAAGTACAAGTCGATCCATGTGAAAGATGTTCTGATGTCGAACATGGAAAGACATTGCCTGATTACCAGCCAATGATGTAAGTTGTTAACAAGTGCGAAAGGAATCATCGATAATGATGATGACCCTCAAGGTATTGCAGTACAATTCATGTGGTGTGAATACATGAGTCGATGTTGAACACCACATAAAATATTTCGGTCGAAGTCCATTGATGTAAACCTATCACCGAAAGTGAGAAACTTGCCATTGAGGCATGCAAGCTTCAAAGTACTGAAATGGTCGTTCCTAAATCGAATTCTTGTATAATGAGATGACGTCAACAAGAAGTGACCTGTCGTAGGAAGGCCTTAATGAATCCCACATCTACGACATGGAACGGAGCAAATGATTTTGTGGAAGTGAAAACGATCTAATGATACAAGGTTTAGGGTGGTGGTCATGAAAGAATGAAGCGTGAAGGTATTGCAGCGGATGAGGCGTAAGCTCGGTTGGTGAATTCTCTGAGCGACTTCTCTTGAACATATTGGCGACACTAGATAATGGATTGGTAGTATTAACCCCAAAAATGGATGGTACAGAGGACAAATGGTGATATGACTGGTGAACGGAATAACCCAACCTGACTCAATCATGGTGATTGAGTGAAAGTGTCATGTTCAAGAGCGACCTGCTACCAATAAATTTCTTCAATTTTTCTTCCCAAATTTTCCCCAGTCACTTCTAACTAGTACCTCTTTATTTTTGTCAAGCTTGAGGAGGATAACATATGCTTGTCCTATAATTTTCCCTTCGGGCAAAACTGTCGCTATGTTTTAATGAGCCTAGCGACAGTGAAACTCGCTCTTGTCTGTAATGGACAAGTTTGTTGCTATTGTTTTAACGAGTTTAATGACAAAGATAACTCGGTCCTTTTCAATTTTAGAGAGTCTGAAAAGAGACGGAAAGGAAACTCCAATAATCCTTTTTCGTAGTATAATCCCTTAAGTCTGAAAAGGTATAAAATGATATGAAAGGGATGACTTTTATGATCACTTTAATGAGCTGAAAAAGACAAGTGCTCGATCGTTTTGTGTAATGATCCCTCAGGTCCAAAAAGATTAAAATCTAGAGGAGGGATGGCACTTCCAATGAATTTAACGAGTTGGAGAGGCCAATTGATTGCCATTCTTTTTATATTTTATGAGTCTAAAAGGAGCTTAAAAGAGACTCATGTTTGAGGAACGAGTGATATTTTCGGGTAACAGCTGGTTCTAGGTAAGGTTTGTAACTTTTTAATCATGGAAGTGTAAAGAAGGTGGCTAACAGAATCACTCTTCACAACTGTCCTCAAAAGGGTAAACAATCAAGTGGAGGTAGACGATCGGCTAAAAAGTGGAGCTGATGGTAAGAACACAATCAAGGCTCAAAAGTTGATAGTAATGCGATCACAAAGGCTATTTACCAAAAGTGTGTTCATTTTTTAATGAGCTTAAACTCTGGGGGAACATATGCTCATAACTATCTTTATTTTTTAACGAGCTTGAACTTTGTGGAAACATTGCTCATGCTAGTCGTATAATAAGGATGTCTTTCATCAGTAGGTTCATTTTTTAGGGATCTTGCCCCATGTGCAACTTTGCTAGGGAGCCTTTTTTTATTCAAGCTAGGAACAACCCACCTACGAGGTTAAAGGGTTGAGAACCTACAAACTAAGAAAACAAGCCTACAAACTATGAAAAGCCCCCATATATAAAGAGAAGTAGAGTTTCCAAGTTACCATATGGAAGTTCTCACATTTGCAATATTGTTCCATCCACATTTGTAGACAAAACACTTCCTTGGCTCTGTCCATCAAAATAGACAAAGGTGAATGGTGGGACACATCCACTCACATAACTTTGAGAAGGGAATCTTATTCCAATCTAATCCCATTTTCCTAAATGGAAGGGTGTGTCATACTAGTCATATATCCTCCGCGGAAACCTACCCTATACCTAAAGTTTTCCTACCGAAGCAGACCAAGGTGCATGCCCCCTGTGTTTAGTCACATTCACCGATCATCAGGTGGACGGACCAGAGATTGATGAGACATTCCTTGTGCAAAAAGACCAGTTAGGGATGGTATTTGACTATTATTTGTGTTTGAACCAGGAAGTGAAAGCTGGTCAATGAGCTAGATAATTCTGCCTTCATACGGGAAACACATCACCCTAAAGAGTGAGGAAACAATAGCTCCCATGCTATAAATGTAGTCACATCCAAGGAGTAGATTATAATCTAATGGCCCTTGGACTACCATCACGTTCAGATAAACAGTTTTCCTTCTCAAAGTTCTAGGCAAATTTGGAATAATCCCTAATGGTCGACTGGTTCCTTTGTTGAAGCCCAACAGATTTTGAATCTCAGGTAGAAACGATGGCAAACCAAGTGATTTCCAAGCAGTTGAGGAAAGGATACTCACGGAGGCCCCTTCATCTATGATTGTACCAGCCATGATCATTCTGTAAGCTTGTACTATGATTTATAATGGTACATTAGATGGTAGGTAGGGTGTCCCTAGTATATTCTAATCAAAGGAAACAACTAGATTACTTGGAGGAGGGACCGAATAGATTTCCCCCAGGTTCATTGGATTCTATGTTAACAAAAAGAATTTGAATGGTGTCGTTCTCATTCTCTTCGGTGACTGTATCATCTGAAAGTGGACCTTCTAAAGGCAAGATTGTGTTGACTGCCATCTCGACCTATTGACCTTGGTCCAGTGTGGACTTAGAGGGTTTATCTTCAATGATAGGTGCTTCAACCGACAACAAAGGTGTGTCAATTGGATTTTCAACTAGCAAAGGACTTGGCAAGAGTTTCTTGTATCTAGGAGGAAGCTGTAGCGGTGAAGTAGGACGGTTATCCAAGACTCTTTTAGCTTCATCCAGGAAGGGACAACGGTGGAGGGCATGATCGCCTTCACACATTCTACAAGGAAATTTATATCCTCTTTTCTGTCCATTGACTTCATTTTCACTAGCTGACGGTGTACTCTCAACATGATCGTCAGAGGTTGAGGACACCGGATTGTGCAAGTGGGGAGACTAGTCCTTTAAGATTTGTAGGATGCAAGGACAATCTCAATGATAGTGGTCTCCTTTGTAAATGACACATGGAGATTTAGGTTTGGATGGAGTAGTGTGTGGATTTTCGCCAGAAAATGCATGGTTTCCCCCTTTCATCGTCGACTTCTTCTTTTTCTTCTCCTTCCCTTTCTTCTTCTTCTTAGTTACTTGGTTCTTAGTTTTACTAGCTTCACCAAGAGAAGAGGAAGAAGGAGAGGGATAAAAAAATGAAGTAGAAGGTTGGGGGGTAAATCTAGTATCATCTAGTTTCTGATTTGATTACTCAGGAATCATGGTGTTTTGAATGACAACGGTCAAGAAAAGCCATACTGGCAGGCTGATTGTAAGTCTTGGAAGGGACAATGTAGCCATATGAGGTGTACCAACATCCCCCCAAGAGGAGGAGGGACTAGGATTCCCCCCAAGGGGAAATCCTTGATTCGTGGACTCCATTTTCTCAACCTAAGACCAACGAGGGAACAATGATGTTATTCCGATTAAAATAAATTTTATGATGCTTTGACACAAATTTCTTTTTCAATTTTAAAGAGTCGAGAAAATGCTAAAGATGACTCTAGTTGCCTTTGATTTTTAATGAGCCTAAAGTGACAAGTGCTCAGATGGACCTTTTCTTTTAAGGAGTCTAAAAAGGAACGAAAGTGACTTCTCTAGAAATCTAGACAGAGGGATTACCAAACCAATAGCAAAATTGCAGAATACTTTTTACGTACGACAGTCAATCTTCCTGAATGTTGTGTTCAATGCATTGCGATTGATAGGGTGGCAGACATGGCTTCCTAAGGATAAAGGATATAGCTTATTGTGGTCTCCCAATATATACTCGATGGTACGTGGGAGCACAAGTTCGTACTGGCAGTTGTCGTATCAATGAGGAGGAATCACCAAATCTATGATGAAAATGATAGTTACCAAGCTTTACGACGCCAGAATACGTCTCTAACCTAGACTTCTAGACATTGTACGTTAGGTTCCAAAGCATTTTTATGTTCATTGATGTTTATTTTACAGTTGATCTTTCTTAAGAAGTTTGCCTTTAAGGTTCACCACGTGATGTAGATATACAATTCCTAAATATGCAATCTAATATGATAAACAATTGTTTACTTTCTTTTTGCAATGAAAATCCTAGCTACTAAGGAAAGAAAATAAAAATCCTTTCAACATAGAGCAAAGAGAACACACTAAGATGCACTATCCTAAATCAATTTCCGCATGTAGTCTAAATACAAATGCACATGCATGTATCTATTTTTCAGTTTCCTTAATGTGAGAATGAAAAAAAGAAAACTAAGTACAGATCTGAACTATCTTTCCTCAAAGCGACACTTTAGCAATTTCTTTTCAAAGCAAAAGGAAGATTTAGATGACACTTTCAATTTCGACTTGAAAGCCACTTTCAACATTTCAAAGAATTGATGATCCAAATCAAATACAATAGCAAAAGTGTAATCGACTATCTAAAAGAGGAAGACTGTATGACACCCTTTTCTTTGACTGAAAACGACAGTTGCGACACTTTCAAATAAAAATAAAACAGTTCGATTAAGCTATTGTTTTCAAAGGAGAACTGTAAATGACAAAAAATTCATAAAAACATTCACAATTCTTTATCAATGGAGGTTGAATAATGCTAAGGAAGAGAGTTTCAACAATGATATATTGATCACAGATAGTAAAACTACTGAATAAAGCTGAAGAGAATGAAGAGAAAACCAAAATCTGTAAGTAGAAACAGTCTCACCTAATCATCACACCTGTAACACAGGGAAATAGCGATGCATCTCACCTGCAACACACGAGAGGTGCGATGCATCCAGACTACCAATGAGAGATAGTGCGATGGTCCAGGGACGAGATTGAGCTTGGTTTTTGCTCACAGTTTGCAACTTAGTTTAGGGATTTAGGCTGAGCTAATGATAGGCAGTAAACACAAAGTGTAGGGGCTGATCTAATGAGGTTATCTGAGCTACCACCAGGGAACTTAGAATGTTTGCAAGTCAGATGTTCAGTCCATAAACTAACCTGGAGATTGACTGAAGAAGCGTTGATCTACTTTGCAGTTGCATAGCAAAAGCAGCTCGAAGGCTAGCTGGCTTAACTTCAAGCTCCATTTGTAGTTTATAAAGCAAAAAACAATGACTAACAATCAAACTATTCATTCCCCAGTGGAGTCGCCATTTTGTTATCGAGAAAACTAATGTCTATTCAGAGCTGCTAGTCCCACTAAGACGGGTAGCTATCTTAAAAACAAACAAACTAAAGTTACTTGTGTTTTCCTTTATGAGAGATAGATGAGAAAGAAGCAGAGGGTACCAACCTCAGTATTTCGTTTGGCTCCTTGCTTGTTTTCTCCCTCCTTTGATAGAGCTTTGCCACTCCTTCCTCACTTGTCCTGCTTCAAAGAACACCTGTATAGTCAAAGAAGCATAATACCATCAAAGCATAGAGATCTATAACCATAAACAATATAGGATCAGATATATATTAACCATACAAATGCATATACCAATACAAGATTTAGAAATATACAATAATATGGAGGAAAACTCAAATAGATTTATTGATAGAAGTAGTAGAAGAGAGGATTACAACCTAGTGGTCTGACCCAGTGCCATTCTCCCAGTATGAAAGCTCTCTTCACCTTATGAAAAGCGAGATCACCCAACACTATGATGTTTCACAGAGAAACCAACAGCACTTCCTTACAAAATACAAAATTCCATCCTTTGGATCTCTAGGATGAGGGATCCTTATATAGATATTTGCAGGTGGGTGAGTCAACTTCTGGGATTTTGATTAGTGTCATTTCTTTGATAGTTCTTGGTTCCACTTGGATATTTCATGATCTCTTACTCATCCCTGGGCGAATTCAGAGAGGAAAGTGTAAAATGAGCAGTTTCTAGTAGATTCTTTGGGTTTCCACCTAGCAAACAGCCTCTACCATTTGTCTGCTCTCTCTCATTGCACCCTACAGAAGGGATTTTTAGTATTCATTGCACCCTCTATGTGTAACAGGTGATATGCATCTCACCCTCAGCACGGAGCAGTCTGTATGGTCCAATTTTGACCAGTTCCAAGCAGTTTTTCATGGAGAACTTCTGGGAAATGATGTAATCAGCTGACCTTGTTCTTTTAGGGTATGAAACAACACTTTTAGGGACTTAGAAGCCCTTGGTTTATGGACATATTTGATTAGGGTTGCAGCGCCCAAATATGTCTATAACAAGAAAGGATTGGAGCAAAGAGAGAGGGAGAGAGAGAGAGGAAGGACAATAGACAATGCTTGAGAGAGAAGATAAGAGTGATGGGGGAAGAGAGAGGAAGGTAAGAGAGAGGGAGAGAGAGGAAGTATGAGAGAGAGAACTTGAGAGAGAGGAGAAGAGAGGGAGAGAAGAAGAAATACATAGACAGTGAGAAGTGGAGAGAGAGAGAGAGAGTGACAAGGGAGAGATGGAGAGAGAGAGTGTGTATGTTTGGGGATGATATAAAGAGACAAAGAAGGAAATATGGAGAGAATGGGGGAGATAAGGAGAGAGGAGAGAGGGAAGGATATAGTAACAGAGTTGGAGGGTGAAGAGAGAGTGAGAGAGGATTCAACACTATTACATTGTTACTTTACACTCAAATTTTTTATTTCATCATTTTTTATCATTAAAGTTATTCACAATATTGATCATCTCAACAAACTGAGGTAACTAGGAAAATTTAAAATTAAAATGTCGAGATTAATTTGAGACATATTTAGCATATTTAAAATTATTGTATTAATATTAGATGATATTACATATTATTGATAAAATCAATCATTTGTTTGTTATATTTTCTTTGGCTGCACACGACTGAAACCAACCTAGATCCATCTTAACTTCGGACCTATCAAGCACCGAGAGGGATCAAATTTCTTGAGGTGCAAACCTTTCCTCAATTTTTCCTCGAGATATTTGATCTCTCTCAGCGCTTGAGAGATCCAGAGTTAAGATGGATCTAGGATGGTTAAAAAATGAAATATGTGTCATGAGGATAGTTCTTTTACTATGTCAACTTCGTTAAAAAATGAAATAGGTGTCATGAGGATAGTTCGTTTACTACGTCAACCTTGTTAAAAGATTAAATAGTTACCCACAAGGATAGTTCTTTTACTATATCAACCTCGTTAAAAAATGAAATAGGTCCCTATGAGTATAGTTCTTTTACCATGTCAACCTCGTTAAAAAATGAAATTGGTTCCCATGAGGATGGTTATTTTACTGTGTAAACCTTGTTAAAAAATGAAATAGATCCTCATGAGCATGATTATTTTCTTGTGTCAATATCGTTAAAAAATGAAACAAGGTGTCATGATCAAGATTATTTTCTTGTGTCAATATCATTAAAAAATGAAACAAATCCCCTTACAATTCATGTCTTTGCTTAGATTTTATAAGTTCCCAATCAAGTCTTTCACTTGATCTCCTAAATGAACCTTCATTCCATCTACCTGTTAGTAACCAGTAGTTTATTTAGGTGAATGAAATGAAGCTTGGGGGGCATGTACCTCGAATTGAGTCATCATTTTTGGGGCATGCAAACTCATCTCAAGCATAGTTTATATTTGTTTCAAGCTTGTGTAAAAATGAAACCACATCCAAGCACTGTTTTTTCTCATGTTTCAAGCTTGTAAAAAAATGAAACTATCTTCAAGTATACTCAAGCATAGTTTCCCATGTTTCAAGCTTGTGTAAGAAACCATTCCCATTTTACCTCTCATGATTGTCGTTTTTAGCAGCCTATTTTTGCTATATGAACCTTGGTTTTCTCATTCCATCTTCACTATCTCTTTGGCCGATCATATGCTTTCACTTTGTTGTTTTACCTTGCCGAGGAACATCTACGATGAGTGGTCTTATTAGCCAACCTCTTGACATTTACATGTTTTGAGAAGTTCCATCATCACCGGAACTAGTTGATACCTTTTATACCACTTGTTCCTCTAGGTAGAGTCCTCTTTCAGCTATTTTTAGACTCTAAAAATATGAAAATATTGTCAAGCACTTGTCTTTCCAAACTTATAAAAGTAAATGAAAAGAAATCTACTCAGTATAAGTTTAACCCTTTTCTAGAATGAGATAGACTAGCTATGAAAAAGGAATACCTTAGTCAAACATGGCTAAGAAGTTCTCTTGAGTATTTTTTTCTACCTCTTTGGATTCAAGAGACTATTTATGAAAATGGACCTTTGAATTTTCCTTTTTTCCTATTTTTCAAAACTCTCTAAACATGAAAAAGATGTCAACTTACCCCTCCATCAGACTCGTAAAACTAAAATGACAAAGGACTTGTCACCATGACAAGACCAAGTTACTCCTTCTTAGGGCTTATTGAACTTACTAGGATGGATTCATCTGAAGGATGAACTTGTACAAAAATCATATGGTATCATATTCAAGATTGTGATTAAAAATAAAGAGGTACTCGCTAGCGATACTAGGAAAAAATGGAAGTAAATATTTCTTGCATTTTGTGTAAAGGAAGCATGTTGCTCTTGAACATGACACTCATTTTTATTTCATGTTAGGTTTGGGATATCCTCACTTAGTCACTTGCTTCCTTGGGTTTGGGAAATCCATTTTCCTCTTATTTTATCGTTACCTATAATCATCATTACCATTGATCCCATTTTGATTCAAACATTGCCAAACTCTAGAGTCATGTTGTCATTATATTCACGAGAAGTTTCATTTGAAAATTCAAACATCTTATACCCCATTTGATCTTCTCTACTACAATCATGAATCACTCTCACAAAATTTACAAAGTCCTTCGTTTTGTGTCGATGATGTGGGAAACATTATGGCCCTCCTTTGAAGGATCACTTCCTGTCGACTTCAACTTATTATTCAGGAATTTGATTTAGAAATGCCCTTCCAGTACCTTAGAGCTTGCATGCTTCAATGACAAGTTCTTTGTGTTCGATGTCATGCTTACATCATTGGCCTTTGATCGAATGATTTGGAAAGTGTTTTACTTCAACTCATATATTCACACTTGTAGATTGTACTGGTGTACCTTAAGGGCCATCATCATTATTGGTGATTTCTCTCGCGCATGTTAACAGTTTACATTATTGACTAATAATCAGGTGGTTTCTACCATGTTCAACGTCAGCACATATATTCACATGGTTAGATTTGTAATTTTATCAAGATAGAAATGAAGACCCTAGATATCGTCTAGGTTGCAAGGATTTATTGAGTATTCATGATTATATACACGATCCTTTTCATAAGGATGGTTGCATCCATGCCATGGATCCATAGACATGATCCTTTTCAGACGTATGGTTGCATCCACACCATGGATTCATGTATTGTATTTTGATGCCTATTCAGATGTATTATCAGGCATATGTATATATCAGAGATGTCATATATTGTATCATGTTTGATTTGAAAGTCTCCTAGCAGTGGTCTTCTAAGATCCTTGCCTTAACTAATAAATCCCTTCAACCATCACCTCTTGTTCTACTCTCATGCTTTAGGGGGAATCTATTACACAATATTTTGTTACAATCCCAACTCTATACCTAAAGTGTCATTCTCTGTGCCATTGTCCTTGCAAATGTCGTAAAGTGACAAAATATGTGTAAACTCATTCACCATGAATTATATTCTCAATACATCCCCGAACAGATGGAGAACTAATGTCTTTAATCATTTCTGGAAAATTTTGTGAAAAACCCTAATTTGCAAGACCAATGTTACTTTTAGTAGGAAAATCCATCCTGGTAACCTTTTATCTAACTAGTGACTAGCACTGGCAGCATGAATTTGATAGGAAACTATGCAATGATCCTCTTCAGGCAGTTTCTCCAAAAATGGAGCAAAAGCTTCTCTTACTAGAATCCTTGAGAATGACGAGCTGGTAATTGTTGGATGATGATATGGTTGAATACTCCCATTTATATCCTTTGATCCTACCTTTAGGGATCTTACCTTTTGGATAAGGACCTTCTTCCCCCTTTGGTGGATCTCTAACCTCCTCTCCATCATTATAAATCCATTCTTCACTTTCCTCAATGGTTCAATCATTGTTGGTTGCCATTCTTCTGCTCGATTGTGCTTAGATGCTGCCATTTTGGTGAGAGAGGAAAGGAGATCTTGTTAAGTTTGGATTGGAATTGGAATCATCTTGAAGGAGGCCTTCAACATCAAGGCACCAGTTGTATGCTTCCCTATTTGATTTAATAATTAATGCAAAGCATGTTTTACTTCCCATAAGCTTGTCTATGATAGTTTTCTTAGTACAATACTCCTTGATTTGTTGTATAAATTATATTGGAATGCATATGCTATGATATTTCTTGTTGTTTTTGTTTGATCTCTCTTGTAGGTATTTGGATGCAAGGAATAGCAAGGAGTGAGCCTGGGAGCTAAGGGATCAATATCATCATCAAAGTTCGAGTGCATAGGAGAGAGGTATGCCATCTCCCTTTCTCATTTGTCATTCTAGCTTAGGTTAGGAAATTTTTCTTGTTTTTTCACTATTGTTATTAGACCCACACATTGGGTTAGAGGGATCAATTCTATCCATAAGAGGGGTTTCCTGGTTAACACTAGGGTATGGACAAGTAATGGGCAATGTTGAAGAAGCCCATGGCATGGCTAATCAAAGATTTGTTGTGTTCGAGGCCCATGGCTCTCAATGATCTCCCTATAAGTGTCATCATGACCCTCTAGAGGGCTTAGATCCTATACAAGGAGGCCAAGCCCAAGATGAATACCCACCTACAATCATGTATAAGATCCAATGCATCTCTTCACCTTCTAGTACATCAATTCATTAGATCAATTGAGTAAATAAGCTTGCAAATCAAGGGAAACATTGGACACTTAATAGTGGCATGCCCTTCCAAATGGGCTTTAGAATGTACAAGTGTCACCAAGCTCAAAAAGGAGGTTAATAAAATACCCTATTAGGTGGTTTCAACCTATAAGGGAGTTATAGGTCCAGGGTACATCTGTCATGTGGAAGGTTCCATGTGAAATAATGGTGGAATGAAGTGTGCAAACAAGGGAATATCCAAGCCACATGCCATGGTAAAAGGGTAGATATAATGATGGAAGCCCACACATGGGTGTATAAATGTAGGTGGGAGAAATCTTGGTACATGAGTTACCCCGACCAATTTTTTTCCACCCTTATTCATATGTCCTTTTCCATTTATTGAATTTTATTTCTTTTAACTGCTCAAGGCTCTAGGAGGTGAGATAATTATGTATATGATGAAGTAGTGATCACCCCCTTAAGGTTGGGCATTTCATCGACCACCAGGGTTTGGGAAAATCATGGGTTCCTTAATGATGTAGGGGCTCACCTAGGGGCCACAGGAACCAATATTATCACCATAATGATAAGGGGTAGAGTTCCTATTTGGATTCTTTCCATGTGCTAAATTTTTATGTCTCGACTGTATTTTTCATTTTATGGTAAATTTCTTGTTGTAAGTAGCCAAATTATTCTTTAAAATTTCCTTTTAGCTGCATCGTTGAGGCTTGACCCCAAGTGTGAACAAGGGGAGGGGGAGGCTAAATCCTTATGGACCCAATGGAAAAATGTGGACCCATATGGGAAAAGTGTAAAAATCAATAAAAATGAGCAAAGGGGAGTGATGTATATGGTGTTAGGAAAAAGGACCACACAACCAGAATCTTGATTCCCGTCTAGTGCCAATCCTAAATCTAGTAGTTAATAAAGGAGATCCCATGGGACTAGGATACAAGAATAACCACCAAGTTGGACCAAGGAACAAGAGTACATACCAAGCCCATTCTTTCCACCAAATCCCCCCACTAATCCATGTCCAAATGTGTCCAATATAAGCAAGAAAAAATAACTAATTTCATAATGAAAAACCATACCTTTGGGGTTGGAAGGCCCACCTTCAAACATACGATCATAATAGATGGGGGAGAGCACATAATGGATAGCTCATGTGGTGGAGATGGTGGGATATCAAGTTATCTGGTGGCTGCAAGGGGTTGTTGGTTGTTGGTTGAAGACAAATCTAAGAGAAAAATTCTCCTATAGTGGTCACCCACTCGTTGTGGGTAATAGGATGATAAAAAAGTGGAAATCAAAAGGGATAAAAGATCGAATCTTCCTAGGGTAAGGCCACAAATATGACAAAGAAGAGGACACGAGGTGTAGATTCTTAGTAATGATGGATCAAGAGGAGGGATTCCGAAAACAGAATGAATAAGATATTACATGGACACAAAGATGAAAAAAAGGTGCTAAACTAGGGCATCCATGAT
The DNA here is from genome assembly GCA_000404065.3 of Pinus taeda. Lineage (NCBI taxonomy): Eukaryota > Viridiplantae > Streptophyta > Pinopsida > Pinales > Pinaceae > Pinus > Pinus taeda. The sequence goes on along the minus strand of APFE031169008.1, from coordinate 126,209 downwards.
CAGGTAAGTTCTACTTTCAAGCTACAACATGCATAAGAGAGAGGACTAATTCCACAACTTGACAGGGATGAACCTAAGGCAAAATGATGGCACTGATGGTTAATAATGCATCGATGATGGTGATATATGACCTACCCCTATATGCAAAGCTCAAATAAATGCACCTAAGTTGCAATGGAAGTCACAAGAAAATTGCCACTATATCCTATAAAAAACATCCAAAAAGACTAAACTAATGGTTAAATCACATAATGAAAGAAATAAGCATGGATGAGGTAATAATGGGAACAAACATATCTATATATATATATATATAGAGAGAGAGAGAGAGAGAGAGAGAGAAAGAAGAGAAGAGAGAGAGAGGAGAGAAGAGAGAGAGAGAAGAGAGAGAGAGAGAAGAGAGAGAGAGAGGAGAGAAGAGAGAGAGAGAAGAGAAAGAGAGAGAGAGAGACAGAGAAGAGAGAGAGAGAGGAGAGAGAGAGAGAGAGAGAGAGAGAGAGAGAGAGAGAGAGAGAGAGAGAGAGAGAGAGATTTTTTTATTGCATATATGAGATACTAGAAAAGAGCTTGCATCACACACCAAACCAAAAAGAGATTTAAAAAATCACACTCCTACGTACAATATGTACAAGCACAACTCAATATAATAGGTCACGTCAAAGTTTTCCCACTACCAAGCACAGGTGAAGGATTTCCATACAGAAACGCATGGAGGAGTGGAGGTACCATATGGTGCACCATGATTGAGCCGTGTCATGGAAAGTTAAACTACCCTATTCATAAAGGTTAATGATACCAGGGAAAACCTAGAACCATAGAATTATGAGGAATGACCTGAGGACATACTAGGTGAGTAGTCACATGAGCTAGTGGGGCTCCTTGATAAGGACTATCAAGACATAAAGGGGGTACAAGGCACTCGTCGACAGGTGGAGAGGAGTTGGAAATTTAATTGGAAAGTTCAACATTAGAAACCCAAGACTTGATTCGGTCAGAGGGTGGCACTTCCAAGGAGGTCCAAGGAGATGCCCCTGGTTCGATTCAAGAATTTGTTTACCAATCTCTAGCTTTTCCAAATCAAGGAGACTACAGGAACCAAGAGGCATATCTCCCTAGGATGTTTAATAGGTGAATCCTTGACATCTAAGATGACTTTTTAAGAAGGAGACTTATCATCAAGGGAGTCACATGGAAGAGGTGGAGCGATGACCCATGTGCGAAAAGGGTCCTAATCATATTCCATATTAGGATGGAGTTTCTGACCAATGTTAGGAGGTACTGACAAGACTTCTGGAGAGGTAATATCTGTAACAAACAATGGCACATGCTCACCATGTTGATATACATCTATAGAAGAAGAAACATCCAAAGGGTTAGGAGACCTATGGGGTCCACAAGTGATAGAAGAGATCATGCTCATAGGAGAAATCACAGATGAAAAATGAATGTCAGGTGGGGGTAAAGGAAAGACGCCAATAAGGGATGAAATTTTAAATAAACTTGCACCAAAACCCTCATAACTCCCAGGGTTATCTCTGACAAGTGGGACAAAATTCCCTATAGCGGTAAGTTGGGTTGAAGACACACAATAGTCCAATGGATAGATCATGACTATATTGCCTTCATGGGGAAAGAAAAGAACAAAAAACACCAAAGAAATGAAAATGATCATAACATAGAACCAAGGTAATAGTCGAAGGGAGCTTTGATGACTTTGACATCAACATAAGCTATCTTGCCCCCTTACTTGATGGAAAACATGGGAATAAACACCTTAGGTAAAAAATGATTTCCATCAAATCCTTAAAGAATGGTAGTAGAATTAGTGAGTATTAGAGAATCAAGAGCTTTCTAGCATGATGTCGACATAACACTGGTATAAGAGCCTTCGTCAAGTAGAGTGCGATGAATATTGCTATGAAATATTCACCCATTAATATGAAAATCAATCTGGCAAGAAAGTCTATATCGAGGAGCATCAATATTGAAGGTAATGAGGCTAGACTTTGAGGGGTCCACCACCCCCCCGTAGTTACAATCAATAAGGCTTTTCCTTGCTAAGGAAAACTCTAAAAAACCTCCAAAGCAGCCATGGCATAGGGAGCTTGGGCTAAGTCCTAAATAATGTTGTAGTGTCGAGCAACCCATTCAGATAGATTATGTGTTGACTTACAAATGACACCTTTACATGTGTGATAGAATGGATCCACAATTTTATCTAGTGAAAGCGGTCCAATGGAAGTATCCAAGGTGGTTGAATCCTTAGAAGAACAACTTGAATTAGGAGTATCATATGAATTAGCTCGTGTGGTCACATTGACATTCTCTTGGCACATAAGGATGGATGTATTATTGGCAGTATGGAAAAAGGGCCCCTCATGGCCCGCTTGTAGAGGTTTAGGACCCTGGGAAACCATTTGTTATTGATTTTGTGCAATAAATGGATGATTCAAGATAACAAGTCATGGATTAGCAAGTGGTTGTGCAAGAATCTAGTGGACTTCATCAATTCAAGGACACTCATGAGTCAAATGTTCACCTTGACAAATCTTGCAAGCGAAATTAACCTTACAATGACGTTCATATGTGCCCCCTCCCTGATTACGTGGGTTTTGTTGACTCTATTAAGTATGTTGATTCTTTTGTTTGTTCTTTTTAATCTTTTCCCACCAGGTTGTTGAGTGTTCTTCAGTGTAGTGGACTTCACTATGAGAACATTGGTGGGTTTCTCATAAGAGGGAAATTGTTTTGATCTGTATGAACTTTCTAGGGCTTGTGATGTCATGATTAACTACCCAAGTTGGGTAGCAAGTTGGCTCATAGAGTCATATACAAAACCAACCACACCATCCAAGTGTGGTCATAGGGTAGGTTTGGGTGGATCAATAGAAGGGTGTGGAGCATTAGGAATTACTTCATAAATCATGATTGGCTGAGAGTAAATGAAATACAGTTGTTGGGTGGCTAATATAGCTTGTTCCTTGGTAACTCTAAACACCTCCTCCCACATTCACCCAATTTCACAATCCCACCAGGGTAAACATGAGACAAAGAGTTACTATGGCATGACCAAACCTCCCAGCTCTAGTTAAGTGGGGCCTATAAATTGACCACAACTGCCAACTCATAAAATCCCTTAGGGAAACAAGACACTCAGGGGCCAAAGGACTACCCTAGGTGACCAAGCCCTAATCTGGGGCTACATTTCTCACAATTTAATCCCCAACCTCATGCATGAAAAGGTCTCCATGTGTTTATAGGCCTCCAACTACATACACAACAATGCCCGAGTGCGGTTTTAACCCAAGTTGTCTAGTTTAGAGGGTGTGGTCTCGAAATTTGAGCCATAATTCCAGGTCATCCTCCAAACCACTTCCCATATCTTCCTGTAACTTCTTAGAATAATTAATGACATGAAAACAAGGCTAAACCTTCAAACTCAAATAAAAAACTTGACCTAAACTAACTATAACATACTTGGAATTTCGTCAAACACATGGAAAACATGTAAGTTATAGGTCAAGAATGCATAAATGATCATTAAAGTATGATATTCATCTAAGAATCACTAAGAAGGCCTTATCCCCTCTCCACATAGCTACAACAACACTTATTAGTCCATATATCCATAAATCGATCAATAGCTAAACAATTTATGACAATAGTCATAAATTATACACATCATATAACTAGCATCTAACCAGAAAATAACCAACATATAAACCTTGGAAGAAAAATCATAATATTACCATCACAATCAATAGATATACTCATAGATCACCATAGGAAAATACCAACCAAGTCAGGGGCTTCCATGTACCACTTGGCCATAGATTGCGCTGAACTAAATCTCTCTTTCAGCTAATCACCCCCACGCTATATTCCAAGAATGAATGTGGGATCTCATGGGATAAACCAAGAAAAACCAAATGATGCAAGGTTTCACTTGGTTACACCAACAATATGCATATGAAATTTATAATCACATTTTCCCCAGGAATTTTCACTCACTATCGAGTCAAAATATTCAACCATCAATGGTTTATGCCCCCTTTATTAAACTCTACGGAATTATTCGTTACAATAGCCCAGTCTTTACTAAACCACATTTATATCGGACTTAATAACCCATTATAAACCCTCGTTAATCTTTTATTAATTCCTTAAATCCCGCATATATAAACCAAACCCCACACTTAACCTTTGGTAATCCTAGACTTACCACATAGTCCTTCATATCGAATTTATTTCTATTATAATGATTTTATAATAGAAATACACATGAACTATGTAAACCATACCTTTCCTCTTTGTCCTCGGTCTTTTCACATTTACCGATGGATACGTTTATCGCTAATTGCAATCGGATTCTCCGCAGGTATCATTACACATGACTTCCTTCTCCTCTGATATGCAATTACATAACTTTCCAGAATCCAAATCACATAACCTACACTTAATAGCTTTTTGGGTCTGCTCCTATCGCATGCCTCAATACTCCTCCATCGATAAAGAATAATTAAATGTCGTGATGTGATCACTCCAATGATTGCATCAGCGATCGCAATATCTTAAATCTTGAAGCTAGGGTTTATTACTTCTGCGAAGTGCGATTAACTCTTCGTCGTTGATTAAAGTATACGATCCAATGTTTCACACTTCGATCACATATCACATATCGCAATCGCTCAAGGCTTGAGGCTGGATTCATTGCTCTTGTTACTTCCTTTGATGTGATATTAGAACTCCACCCATTCTTTGCGACTTAACCCTAGCCATTGATCACAAAGATCCAACAGTTCCTGTGCGCCAATGCTTCATCTTTCCATTCCTCTTGTCACTTGGTTTTTACGTCATTTCTTCAGTTCTTCTATGGTTTTGGGTTTTCTTCAGGGTTTTGGCTTTTCGCTCTTCTGCTACTCAATTCACTCCCTCTTGATCTTAAATTTGTGAATTCTTAATCCCGATCATTCCATAGCATTACTTGGTTTTTCCAATTGGGTTCTACACCCTTTACAATCCTCTGTCGCATTCTTCCTTACTCTGTGTATTCGCTCTCCTCTTTGTGTTCGCCGAATTTGCCTGCACATATGTATTACAGAATTCCGATTCACTATAATTCAACACTCGAAACACACTTATACAAGTTTGGAATTAATCTTTGTATTTATAAACATAAACAAAAATTACAAAATGAGATTCTCTATCTCTCTCTTGCCTGATTCTTCTGATTTGTGGCCTCTTTTCACACTCTTCCCATAGGCTTACAACCACAATTTAGCTATCTATCTAGCCTAGCTAAAACATCTAACTTTCTAACCTATGATTTTGCATTTTAGGCTTACATTTACATAAAGGGATTCTAAGACCAACTCCTAGTTTAGATCCATAGATTCCTCAACAAATCCTAAAATCTCTTCCTCATCCCTAAGGATCCTCTTTGATCCATAAAATCATGAACTAACTCCTAATCTAAGTTTTACAATTAATTCTCAAATCCTCTAATCTCTTAGTTATCCTAAATCCCTCATGTTCTCCTACATTCGAGAACATTTACAAATATACTCACAATACTCAATTAATTCCTATTCTCATTAAAATCACTCAAAACATTAATAATTACATTTAATTCAAAACATAGGAAACCAACTTCCTTGAAACACAAGACCCCCTATGTCTACTAAAATACAATGATACTATTGGGTTGAATGCTCCTGCATCAGATTTCCAAAGTAGAAAATTTCATGATCTCCTGATCATGTGTCTTCATAAGTTGATAGAAAACCTCTAGGGTCCCAAACTTTAGTTTGTAGCCTCCCAAATTCCTTGCATCTTTGCTGCTATTGTAGTTCTGATGTATTCTATTTCATCTTCCTCTCCTTGTCAATTAGTTTCATACTTTGATTGGTCATGCTTCCTGCTACTATCATTCTCCTCCATATGGACTATTTCATCATCAACTGCCATAATTCTTCAATCTTTGTCTCCAATTCATTCTTGGACTAGTCCATATTCTGCCTCTTACTTCTTCCTCTTTCTCTTTGCTTTAGGTTGTTTCTCCTGTCCACTAACTCTTCAAATTGTTGTTCTTCTCCTTGAAGTTGTCGAATTCTATCACTTGCTCTTATTTGTTCTTCGATTAACTCCTATTTACTCCCTTTCATCCTTAACCTCTTTCATGATTATTTCTATCTGCATTGAATCATGACTTTCCAGGATTCTCTCTAGCAATTGAACATCTCTGTTCCATGGATTAAATTCTTCCATAGAATCTTCTTCTTTCATTTTTATTTGGCTGCTCATATGTGCTAAGATTCCTCCAGCATCTGTAACTAAACCTGCACTCACAAAATAATTATTAAAATAAAAAACATAGGGCTTCTACACCTTTTCCTCCTTTGGTAACAATTTAGTTTGTTGCTCTGTTTTCTCCTCCTCTATCAGCACATCAGTATGCTTATTTGAATTCTCAAAGTAATTCATGAGATTGTCAACTAGTCTCTCCTCCACACCATCTATTTTGATGATGTCTTTCTGTCCCTGTCCACTATAGTGAACTTCTTCATTCTTTTTCAATTCTGATTTTACAACCTGAACACTTAATTTTTGGTTTTCTAGCCTTTCTTCCAAAAGACTTAACTCATGCCACAAATTTACCATCTTGCTTGGATTTTCCCCCAAAAGTTATGCACAATCCTCACTATCTTCTTCTTTGTCACAAGCATAACTTATTGACACTATTTCTTCATTCTTGATTATAATAAAATTCTGATCCTCTATCTCTTTGATAGTTTTAGATGTTTGTCCATCACTGTCCCTTTGATCATTTAAGAAAATCAATTCCTCGTTATCATTAGCAACAACAAATTCCTTATCATAAGACATAAATGTCTCATTCCTACTGAATATATTTTCTCCACTGGGCATGGAATTTATGAACTCCTTCTATTGTAATAACTCAACTTGATCTTCCTTTGAAAGGCAGTCATCATCATACTTTACCTGGAAATTTTCAGCTTCATTCAAGACATTTCCATAAAATGGTTTGTCTTCTGAAATACCTACATTCACGCACACATTATCAGTTGTAAAACCACAAGACCCACGACTTCATTTGATAATTCAATCACCAATTCCTCCAATTGTTCCAAGTCCTTTACATGACTTAGAAATATTTCGATGGTCTTCTCCTCAATCTCATCAAGTCCTTTACTTGATTGCTTGATATCCTTCCCTACTTCCTCTTTTAAAACAAAATTTAGATTCTTCCTTTTTTCTTCCCTCTTTATGTCGATATCAGCAAATTGCCATCCTTCACATATTTCTCCTACAAACATAAAAAAAATTGTCAGATTTAAAATCTTGTGACCCTTTGATCTCACTTGAAGTTTCAGTCTTCATCTTCATTCAAAAATTCACCCTTCTCTAGTTTACAAATGGACACTTCCATTTCCAACTCAGCTTCTCTGAGTTTTCCCATCAGTCACCTTACTTGCTTTTGATGTAGCCTTCTCTACAACTTATGCCACTTCACTAGCTTCTTCTTTAATACCCAACCTTGTCTCTGGCTTTCCTCTAGTATCATCATCAATACATCAAGTTATTCTTTCATCTCTACAATTTCCTCGTCAATTTCCTCTTGACTCATCCTCTTACCATTTGCCTTGGCATTCTCTTTCTTCATCTTTCTTCTATTGTGGTCTTCCTCAAAACCTCTGCTATGACTATCAGTAGTCATCTTCTTCTCTATCTTTGTGAGCTCCTTACTCACTTACTATGAGCTACATTAAAGCCTCTACAACAACAAGTCTTCCTTGCTGCCACTTACCTCACCAAGCTCTCCTCTGTACTTAGGCCTTTTGGCAAGAACTTAGTTGTCTATCTCTTTAACCTCCTTTGAGCACTTTTCTCTACTCCTTCTAGGCTTTAACTCATCTGAACTTTTCAAGAACACAACTGTCCTCTTGTATTTCAATCACCATGAAAGACTTAGTTCTGACCACTTCTTCTTTCACTTAGAAAGTCTTACTAGCTTCCTTCATTACCTTGGCAATTCTACCCACATCCTTTGTGGAATTTCCTTTGTGATCTGCAACAATACCTCTGTAGTAACAAGACTTCTCCTTGCTACATATGCCTCACTAAGATTCTCTCCTTTGAGCTCAGTATTTTAGCATCTCTCTGGTTCTTTCCTCAAACCTCTTGCTAACTAATAATTCTGCCCAACACTTCTTTTGCTGGAATTGTTATCTCTAAGAAAACTCTACCCATAATCACAACTATGGAGCTACCTCAACAACTTCTACTTAACCACAGTTTGAATTTGTTCTCAGTTTCTCTTGAGCACTCCTTGCTTTTAGGCTATTTCTGCAACTTTTTCACCTCCTTATACTGTCACCTGTGTATCAATATAACAACCACATATTCTTCAATATTAAAATCAGAAAAAAACATATCACCTGCCTTCAAGATCTCTACATGATCTTATTCTACCATTTCATGTTATTTAAAACGATTGTCTTCTGTTCCTTGCATCTGCAGGTTCTATTACACATCAGCTCTGTGTGTTTACTGTTTGTAAGATTAGAATCTGATCCTTCCTTGCCTGCATAAACACTTTAACACATAACTCTATTTTAATTCTTTCACATAGAATTTCTTTGTTCTGTTTAACACCAATTGTTTCAATTATAATTATGCTTTGATACCAAATGATGCAGGGTTTCACCTGCTTACACCCACAGTATGCATATCAAATGCATAATCACATTTGCCCCGGGAATTTTAACTCACTATTGAGTCAAAATCTTCAACCATTAATGGTTTAGGCCCCCTTTATTAAACTCTATGGAATCATTCATTACAATAGAACCACCTTTATATCGGACTTAATCACTCCTTATAAACCTTCGTTAATATTTTATTAAGGACTTAATGCCCGTATATATAAATCAAACCCCACAATTAACCTTTGGTAATCTTGGACTTACCACATAGTCCTTCATATCAACTTTATTTCTATTCAAATTTTTTTATAATAGAAATACACATAAACTACGTAAACCATACCTTTCTGCTTTTTCCTCGGTCTTTGCACATTTACCGATGCATACTTTTATCGCTAATCACAAACAGATTCTCCATGGGTCTCATTACACATGACTTCCTTCTCCTCCGATATGTGATTACATAACTTTCCGGATTTCAAATCACATAACCCACACTTAATAACTTTTCGGGTCTGCTCCTATCGCATGCCTCAATACTCCTCTGCTGATAAAGCACCATTAAATGTTGTAATGCAATCACACAAATGATCACATTGGCAATTGCAATCACTTAAATCTTGAAGCCGGAGTTTATTACTTCTATGAAGTGTGATTAACTCTCTGTCGTTGATCAGAGTATACGATCCAATGGTTCACGCTTCGATCACATATCGCAATCGCTCAAGGCTTGAGGCCAGATTCATTTCTCTTGTTACTTCCTCTTATGCGATATTAGAACTCTACCCATTCTTTGTGACTTAACCCTGGCCATTGATCATAAAGATACAATGGTTCCTGTGCGTCGATGCTTCATCTCTTCATTCCTCTCGTCACTTGGTTTTTACGTCATTTCTTCAGTTATTCTGTTGTTTTGGGTTTTCTTTAGGGTTCCAAACTTTCGCTCGTCCACTGATTAATTCACTCCCTCTTGAGATTAACTCTGTGAATTGTTAATCCCGATCATTCTATAGCATTACTTGGGTTCTCCAATTGGGTTCTATGCCCTTTATGATCCTCTGTCGCATTCTTCCTTACTCTATGTATTCTCTCTTCTCTTTGTGTTCCCTAAATTCGCCTGCACATATATATTATAGAATTCCAATACACTATAATTCAACAGTCGAAACACACTTATACAGGTTTGGAATTAATCTCTGTATTCATAAACATAAACAACAATTACATAATGAGATTCTATGTCTCTCTCTGGCCTGATTCTTCTGATTTGTGGCCTCTTTTCTCACTCTTCCCGTAGGCTTACAACCACACTTTAGCTATTTATCTAGCCTAGCTAAAACATCTAACTTTCTAACCTTCGATTTTTCCTTTTAGGCTTATATTTATACAAATGGATTCTAAAACCAATTCCTGGTTTAGATCCATATATTCCCCAACAAAATCCTAAAATCTCTTCCTCATCCCTAAGGATCCTCTCTAAGCCATAAAATCATGAACTAACTCCTACTCTGAGTTTTACAATTAATTCTCAAACCCTCTCATCTCTTAATTATCCTAAATCCCTCATGTTCTCCTACGTTCGAGAACATTTACAAATATACTCACAATACTCAATTAATTCATATTCGCATTAAAACCACTCAAAACATTAATAATTACATTTAATTCAAAACATAGGAAACCAACTTCCTTGAAACACAATACCCCCTATGTGTACTAAAATACAATGATACTATTGGGTTAAATGCTCCTACATCACCAAACCAGGGCAAGGCCAAACCACCTCAACCCTCAACCAATGATTCCGCCTCATGGTTGGACATCACTATCACCAACTAGATCAGTTTCTACCCAATTTTCTAGGACTCTGAGAACTAGTAACTCAATAGATAACCTTCCAGGGCTTCCAGAGTGTTTGTCCAACTTGGCTCCAGGGACTAGTAACTCAACCCACCAAAGGCTCTAGAGAATTTGTCCCAAACTAAGCTTGAGGACTAGTAACTCAACCCATGTTGTTCCAGTGCTTCCAGAGTGTTTGTTCCAATCCATATCCATTGGAATTTTGAGCACCCATCAAAAAATAATCAAGTGGAAAAACCCACAACATCATGGCTATCTAGGAAATGGGAAGGCAAGGCTAAAACCATTGCCAATCCAAGAAATCTTCCATGCTAATGACAACACATAACCAGATAATCACATGCATACACCATCCATCCATAAATAAACACAAAAAACACACATACAACCTGTTACCTGAAAAGCAATCTAGCTATAGTTGTTGATACACCAATTCTCTTGTGCTTTCCTTCTTTCCTTTTCCTTCTTTCTCCAATTCAAAGTGAATAATAGAGTGCTCCAAGCATGTTCCAATAATGCTATAATTGTGAAATAGTATGAGAGAATGAGAGAATAGAAGAGAGATCTGAATCTAGACTGACAAAAAGCAATGAATTGATCCTCATAAGAATTTTTGTCATTGAGGCCTCTATTTTCTTCACTTTTCCTTCAATTTTACTCTCATACAAATTTGTGACCCTTCACCTCCATTTCCTCCTATTTTCCTTTATTTTCATGAATAAAATGTCAATTAATGCCTCTTTGTCTTTTCCAATAACTTTGCCAATTTCCATAGCCATAAATTAATCACCAGTGATAGCCATCACTATGTTTTTCCCAACACTAAACTTGGAATAAGTGTCTGATGCCCTTGGTATTATTTTTATTTACGTTAAAATAAATTAGGGGTTGTTACAAACCCCTCCCCCTTGGGGGAACATTGTCCTCGATGTTCAATGACACCTATAAACCAGTAAAACACATGTTTTCCATGGAGCTTTGTAACATAGTTTGATGCAACATTTACAACATATCATATTGTCGAGACCATGACCATCATAACATGAATAGAATACCACTTATTGGAGCTTTATAGCACAACTCGATTTAGTACTTACATATATATGCATATATATAACCAACACAACACCAAACACACATACCAGAATACATCCGCTCAATCGGCGAATAGAGAAGGATACATAGCCTGCATCTGATCAACCATCTTCCATGTAGCTTCATCAGGCCCAAAGTGCTTCCACTACACTTTAACCTGCTTGATTTCTCAGTTCCAAAGCATGAGTTGTTTCCGTTGCAATATGCACTAGGGTTTTGGTTGGAATTATGCTTCTAGATCCGCCTGTAATATAAACCAGTCAATCACATGATCAACATCCTTCACATATCTCTTAAGTAATGAAACATGGAAATGATCATGGAATCTCACTGTCAGAGGAAGTGAAAATCGGCCAATGGTCCAATCCTCTCAAGGATCTCAAAAGGCCCACAATACCAAGGTACCAACTTAACACATGATCCAATCCTCAAGGATCTCTTCTTTGACTTGATGCATAAGTATACTTGCTACCCAACCTGAAACTCCTTAAATACCTTGTGTTGATCTGCATAAAAAAATTTCTTATCATGTGTTGTCTTTAGATTCTTCTTGATAACTTGAATTTCTTGTTCCATCTCTATTAACATGCTTGATCCAATCAATACAATGTTCACTAGATCACTCTAGCTGACAAGACCATTTGAACTTCTCCCATAAAGTGCCTCAAACAGAATCATCTTCAATGACTCCTAATACCCATTATTATACGCAAACTCTACCAATGGCAGATACTCTTCCCACTTCCATTGTTGATGCATAATTTACATCCTAAATATATCTTCAATAATATTGTTAACCTTCTCTACCTATCCATTTTTCTGCAGATGATAAGTTGTATTAAAAGACAACTATATCCTCAAACCTACAAACAACTCCTTTCAAAACCTAGAAGTGAACTTGGCATCTTTGTCAGATATGATCTTCTTAGCAACACCATGCGATCTTGTTATCTCCGTGATGAAGACTTGAGCTACCTCACTAGCTAAATTAGTATACTTCACTAGAATGAAGCGATCTACCTTTGTCAATCTGTCAACCACAACCATATTGGAATCATTTTGTCTAGATATCCTCAATAAACCTATGATGAAATCCATGTAAATGACCTCCCATTTCCACTCTAGAATTGAAATAAACCACAAAAAACCACCTAGATGCTTACACTCTGATTTTACATGTTGAAAATCCAAACACCTTATGATCAACTCAACCACTTCTTTCTTCAGATTCTACCAATAGTAGAACTTATTCATAACTATTAGAGTCTTCTGATATCCCAAATGACCTGAATACAACTTAACATGAAATTCCCTCAAGGTAAGCGTCTTGAGCTCCCTGTTGTCCAACACATAAATCTTGTCCCTAAATCTCACTAAACCATCTAGCATGAGATGATAATCCACATCCTAAGCCCCTCACCCCACCTTGGCGAGTCGTTGGGCCGTCGAGGTGGGGCGGGGGATTGGAAACACTAGGGTGGGGTAG
>APFE031169008.1:63332-93161 GCA_000404065.3 Pinus taeda | reverse complement strand
TGCATCTTTGTAAAGTAAAATCATTTTGCTTTCGAAAAAGTTGCATTTAGGATAGTGAAAACTGAAAATCATTTTAATTTTGGCATTGTGTTTAGAAGATGAAAGTGAAAGTTAGTGGAAGGCATTTTGCATGATGTATTTTGTTTGATGCATTTTTTATTGAAATTTCTTCCCTCAATTATTCTAGCTTTCATTGAAACAAAATGTTTTCCTTTTCTCACGTAGTGGAATCTTAGGTGTTCAGGTAACATCGTTAAGATCTTGAAATAAAAACATAATTTCAAGATCAACTTTAAAATATATCAATCAATCTAAGGAACATTTGAAACATTAACGCCTCATACTTAGTGTTGAAAAATGTGCAACAAGAAATGTTAAATTTAGAAGGTGCTAAAAATAGACCTGCTAAAAATAGCATGTCTAAAAAAAACAGTTTTGGCCAGTGAGGTCATTGGCCACATTGGGTGAAAGGTGAAACTGCTAAAAATATAAAGTTCTAAAAATAGCATTTTTGGGTCCCTTCCTATTTATAGTAGTCCCTAGTCTATTTATAGGAAGTAAAATTAATTGTGGTCTTAACAGCATTTGGAAATATTAATTAATTAATTCAGTTGAGTTAATTAGTTAAGGACATTCGAATTTGAAGTCTTTGTGAGCATGCACATGAGTTGTCCCACTGATTGAGGAATTTATCCTTAATTTCCTCCATTGAATGAGGGAATAAGTATGAGTTGTATAATGAGAGAATCAGTTGACTTAGTTCTAACTAGTCAAGTCCAGTTAGATTATTTTAACAAGTTGTTAAAATAATAAAATATAGTTTGTTAATGCTTGAATGCATGTGACAACTATTATTTTAGATAACTGAGAATTCACTCATGGATAACTGTTGCATGTCAGTTCTATCAGAGACCCAATTGAGATTAGATGTGGGACAGTGTACGATCAGATGCTTGGATATTTCTAGTAAGTATTCCTTGCATGGAGAAGGATCTATTATAGGAGATTGGAGGACTTGTGGCCTATATATTGAGGCCTAAGTAGTCCATTATTTTCATCTTCTGATTGAAGATCATCAAAGTACAGAGAGAGCAAGATAGCTTGAGAGTTGATTCTTTTTGTATTGTGAAGAGGATTTCCAACTGATTGATAATACATGGTTGGGGTTTTATGCTGGTGCTTTCCCTTGGATATATCTTGTGTTATTTGTGATTATTTCTCTTGATCAGTTATGCATGTTTCTACTTGATGTTGCTCATGAATTCGATTATGCTTTTGCTTAATGTTTTGTAGAAGTAGAACAAGTATTATGCTTTAGGACATTGCATGTATCAGTTTGTTCTACAGGTGACATTTCTACATGGTATCAGAGCACAGGTGATCAAGCAAGAAAAATATACTAGCAGGAGAAATTAAAAGTTTATTATTCAAGATATAGATCTCAAGCTCTTATCACATCTATTTCATCGATGGCATTCTATGGTTTGAGGCTTGAGTATGCCCTTGATGGAAGTTCAAACTATATAGCTTGGAAGGATTGCATGGAGGCAGTTTTGGAAGATAATGGTCTTAATGATTACATTGATCAAGAGATCCCTAAGCCTACTGACAAGACTGAGCAGGTGGAATGGAGGAAGTGTGTGGCTAGAGCTAGGAGAATTCTCTTGGAGGGAGTACGAGATCACATTGTCTCGAGCCTCCATGGGAAGGAGACTCTGCATGCAATGTGGAAAACATTGAAAGATTTATATCAGAATAGCAGTGATCAAAGGAAGCTAGCACTGAAGGACAAACTTTGAAACATCAAGTGTGAAAGGGATGAGAGGATCTCTATATATTTGACCAAGCTCATCACATGCAGGGATGAGCTTGCAAGTGTAGGGTTCATGACATCGAATGAGGATATGGTGAGTCTAGTACTCCTTGGCCTTCCTAAGAGCTGGCATAACTACCAAGACTCGGTGAATGGAAGGGAGAAACTGCCAGATTCGGAACGAATATGGTCGGATTTGATGCAGGAGGAGATCAGACGGAGCACTAGAGACAGTTCTTCATCCATGCATGATAAGGAGAATTGTGCCTTAACAAGTAAGGTGAAGAAGGGGAAGGAGAAGGTTTCTATTTCTGAATCCAGTTCTTCCAATGATGGGAAGAAGATTGACAAATTGAAAGTGTGATGCTTTCATTGTCATGAGGTGGGCCATTATGCTACAAATTGTCCATGGAGGAAATCCAAGAAGGGATCCGGGGAAGGATCTTAAGGTGAGGCACTTGCATCACAGTTTGAGTTGGATTTCACACTCTTCACATGCATGGTTTCATCCATGTTGGGAAGTGGTTGGTTTCTTGATAGTGGAGCTTCTTTCCACATGACCGGCAACAAGAGTTCGTTAAGTACTTTGGAGGAGAAAGATCTCTAGATACTCATAATGATTGGTAATGATGAGAAGTATAGTGTTTCAAGTGTAGGCACGGTTATTTTTTAGAGGGAGCATGGAGCTCAATTTACCTTAACCAATGTCAAGTATGTACCAGGACTGAAGAGAAACTTGGTGTCGATCGTGATGCTGGAAGATAGAGGCTATGATGTAGTCTTCAGTAAGGGAAAGGTTGTCCTTAGACACATCATCACTAGACAGGTGAAGCAGATTGGTTTACAGGTCAAGAACCTGTATGCTCTTGAGGTTCAAGATGCATGCAAGGCCTTGAGTAGCAAGGCAACTGATGGAGACTTGGTGGTTGAGAGGGAGGGTATATTACCTCTCAACATGCAGAGCCAAAAGAAGTCTCAAATGATTGTGGAGGAGCCACGATTGGTGCAGTAGCTTTAGGAGGTTGTGGAGCAGCCATAATAGGGGAAGCTAAGTGGAGATCGAGTAGAGAAATCTACTCATGTAGAGACTTCCAATAGGGGGAAACTTCGAGCCAGGTGGGAAAAGGGATTACATGTAACCATACCTCTAGGTAGGAGGTGGGGTGATATAGAGTAATCATCCCAAGGAGGAGGGGCAGGATCCTTGAGGTACCCAACCTCTTGGATGGTACCTTGCTACAAGAGCCCCGATGTGGAGTAGTAGGAAATGACTGATTGGGTAGAGATAGATGCGGATGGAGTGGCAGAGAGAGCGACAGTGTAGGGAATCCTAGGACAACACATAGATAGCAGGCTTCAACAATGCGAGAGGCACAAGTGTTTTGCACAGTGCTAGGTGGCACAGAGAGGTGTGAAATGATGCGAGATGCATGGTCCAAATGTTGCAGTAGTGCAGATGTCAGAGAGGGATCACTTGTCAGTAGCATGTAGAGCTTCAGCATCAGAGTATGTTCCTAGCCCAAGTGTTGTTGGAGCAAGTGGACCGAGTAGATGTGTTGCATGCATAACATTCCAGAGTTACAGGATTGGGTTCAAGAGAAATTCTTTCTTGTTGACAGGGAGTGTTGGAAAATGTGCAACAAGAAATGTTAAATTTGAATGTGCTAAAAATAGACCTACTAAAAATAGCATGTCTAAAAATAGTAGTTTGGCCAGTGAGGTCATTAGCCACATTGGGTGAGAGGTGAAACTGCTAAAAATAGAAAGTTCTAAAAATAACATTTCTGGGCCCCTTCCTATTTATAATAGTCCGTAGTCTATCTATAGGAAGTAAAATTAAGTTTGGTCTTAACAGTAGTTTAAAATATTAATTAATTAATTTCCATGAGTTAATTAATTATGGAAAATTAAACTTGAAGTCCTTGTGATATCATGCAATTATTTTCTCCCTTTATTTAGGAATTTGTCCCTTAATTAAAGGAGATAAGGTTCAGTTCTATAATGAGAGAATCAACTGACTTAGTTTAACTTAGTCAAGTCCAGTTAGATTATTTTAAAAAATTGTTAAAATAATAAAATATAGTTTGTTAATACTTGCATGCATGTGACAACTATTATTTAGATAACTGATAATTCACTCATGGATAACTGTTGCATGCCAGTTCTGTCAGAGACCCAGTTGAGATCAGATGTGGGACAGTGTAATATCAGATGTTTAGATGTTTCTAGTAAGTATTCCTTGCATGGAGAAGGTTCTATTATGGGAGATTGGAGGACTTGTGGCCTATATATTGAAGCCTAGGTAGTCCATGATTTTCATCTTCTGATTGAAGATCATCAGATTACAAAGAGAGCGGGATAGCTTGAGAGCTGATTCTTTTTGTATTGTGAAGAGGATTTCCACTTGATTGATAATACATGGTTGGGGTTTTATGCTAGTGGTTTCCCCTGGATATATATCTTGTGTTATGTGTGATTATTTCTCTTGATCAGTTATGTATGTTTCTACTTGATGTTGCTCATGAATTCTATTATGCTTTCGCTTACTGTTTTGTAGAAGTGGAACAAGTATTATGCTTTAGGACATTGCATGTATTGGTTTCTTCTACAAGTGAAATTTCTACAAAATAACACGTAGATATCACTCTCCATTGTCATCACCTTGATTAGCTTCCTCGCTTGGCACGATAACATTTTTTTTCTCAAAAATATGTTTTGATCTAGGGTCGTGTCTTAATATGAACCACCAATCCCTATCCAACACATTTGGGTAGAAAAACACTTGGTTAAGGTGTTTTGGGAAAACATGAGGCTCCCTAGATTCATGCCACATCTTTCTAGAGTTGATAGATATCAGCCCACTATCACGATCTTCCTTTACATTATTCCAATCAAATGTGTCCCACCACCTGCAAGTAAAAATGACACATTGGAATGAAGATAATTCCACTTGAATGATCTCTTGTATCTTTCCAATGTAACCTAATGTCCACCGCATCATATTTTGATCGTGGTGGTTGGCATGACTAGATTGGCTGAACTCGACTTCCACTCCAAAGCCTTGTGTCTTGCATCCATCATCGGAATCCTCCATGCGAAAATGATGTCCATATGCCCACATGATGCGAACAAATGCACCTATAAAAAAGTGAAAAAATCATTATTAGTGTCATGTGTCTAATAACATGAACATAATTAAAAATATAACATATATATATTTGTTACATTTCAAAGGTGAAGTGTGAAGTTAAAATTGTACAGAAAGATATTATAATTACTGAGTTGTTGCACCCAAACCCTATGTTTAGTGCATCCTCTTCAGCACGTGGGTAATGACCAGATGAACTGTATTTCTCTCTGAATTGATTAGCAACCCAATTGTTAGGGCATATTATTGGCATATTTTCTTTTAAATGATCATAATGGGTCACACTTATACCAATCAACTGTTTGAATTATTTCCTATCACTTTCCCATTTCCTCCTCTTCTATTCATACAATGCGACCCATGGTTGTGTTGCTTCCATATTGTAAAGAATGAACTTGTTGATGGATTCAATTTTTAAATTCACTGATAAATTTAAACCAACATATATATAGTACATATGAGATCAAAATATGCATTAATATGAAGTTCAATGTGAATAATTATTGTGTAGTAATTTGGAAAATTATAAATCTATACTTACTCTTTATCACACGCCTCTTTCATGTGTTTCGAGAAGCTCCCATTCTATTTTGTCTTCATCCCTTTTGTTGTCCCAAATCATCACACCTGCTATGTTGTTGATCTTCTTGATGTACTCACTGGAATAATATAAATAATTGTATTATATTTAACCCTTTTCCATAGATCCCTGGAGTTTTTCCCTTTGTTGAACAAAATATTTCAATTTCTTCATGTATCTCTCTAAGAAGAACATCCAACAATGAGAAACCACCCCAACTAATTCAACCTCATCTATTAGGTGAATTAAAAGATAAACCTCCAAGTCCATGAAACTCATCGACAGTTCCTTCTCAAACATACAAATAATATTAGCTATCTCTTGACACCACCATGGAATGCTACCCATATGAATCTCCTTTGATTTGATCCAATGTACAAATGTTAATAATTTAGATATGGAAATTCGTAGGTCTTGGGGGAAGTCATGGTTCACAAACCCATGCACAAGCAGAGGATAATGACACTACATGGTAAATATTACATTATACAAAAATCAATTATAAAATATTCCATTACATAAAAATAAAAATAAAAATATAAACATAAAATCATGTTTTTGACATACATACTCTTATAAGGTTCAAATGGTCATGTGATTTCAACCTGACAAACAACCTTCCATAGTGAAGCAGTGTCATAGTAAAGATCCATATAAAGAAGGCACCGTGACACTCATTATAAATTCCTTTGCAAATAAATATCATCTTTGTTTAAAATCCATGGGCATCACCTTCTTTGAAAGACCAAGATGGACCAACCTCTCCTCTAGTTTCTTGTCTTATCCAATGTTTCTTTTTAGTTTTTGAAAAAATAATATCTCTCCTAACAACCAATGTGTAACTTTCTTTCGATGATATGTGACTCCATAAACAATATGAAATATTTTTCAATGTATGCATGGGATCTAGTATGTGGGCAGTCTTAAGATTGTCCCAATATGGGAGCTCATAAAAGACAAATTTCCTTTTCATCCCAATGGGTAATTTCTCAACATAGGTGTCAAAGAATTATGTATCATTCAACATAGGCTCCCCATTTGAATCAAACATTTTTACAAACTCCTCCTTCTCTATGTCATGTGCTCTAATCCATTCAACTGGTGTCATTATTGCAAGCCTTTGGGTTCTCTTTGGTTTACCATTGAAAGCGGGTCTTTCTCTTCTGTAAGAATGTTCTTCTAGGAGGAACGCCCTGGAGCAGTCATACATTGGCTTTCATAGATTGTCAGACCACTTATCCTTCAGAGAAGGTCCACAAAATTTACATCCATGATACCCTTTTGTTACAAGACCTGTGAAATATTGTATGCAGGCTAACACATTAGTAACCATGAAGATATAAACAATTGTAGGTTACTGTAGGTTTTTACTTGTAGATTCAACAACTTATGTGATATGCTAAAACACAAGACAATAATCTACTCTACTCTTCAGCAGAAACCAAAATTGATTGATGAAAATAATAAGCAGAAAAGGAAGAATTTCAATCGCACATAACACAATATTGTTCTTTACGGAAAGCAACTGCTCAAAACCCTTACTATGTATATTGCATTAACCTGAAGATCTAAGAAGAAAATACAATGATTTTTCAACCCGAATAATTTCTACACAAGTACAACCTATCTCTCTACTTCACAAACTAGCATAGACCAACACTTAGCCAATTTTGTTGCTTGCCAATCCCCTACTTCTTTGCGCAATTCCTAAGAGAATTAGCCCATATTTAATTGGGAAATTCTCGCTCCATAACTACACAATCCATCCATAGTCCCTTAATTTATTGAATGCACCATCTGTATAACTTGGAAAATTATACAACTGATAGTACATTGTCCTTGAACTCTAATTTCAACTAGTTCTTCCTCTGAACTGACATGCATGAGTTATTTATGAGTGAATATTCAATTAACTTGTGTGGTACTAAGGATGCAATGGTACCTATCCCCACTACTAGACCTCATACTAGTTTCTCCAATAGTTAGAACTAGTTTAACTGACTATAACTCAGTTAGGATGAGTTAATTAATTGCAACTCAAAAGAACTCAACTCAGGCCCCTAAAACTTTGGGATCACTCTACATGACTCTAGATAGAATTCCAATTCAATTTCCTAAGCCAACTATGTCAATTTAATTTATTTAACTATTACAAGTTGTTATGACAATAGAATTTTGATTTAATTCATAATTTAATTCAAGGACAAATTAAATTAGAATTTCAAGATGTTATTTTTAACATTTCTTATTGCTATTTTCAAAACTCCCTTTCAACAAGAAAGGAATTCAACTCTATCTCAATATGGTACCTTTGGAATGTTCTACATGCAACACTTCTCTCTAGTGTTGTTGTTGTTGCAACTTCAGAAACTAAAAAATCATCCAAACTGAATCAGTATGATGCATCTATCACTAGAGTCTCTGGCTAATACTAGCTACTGCACTATCTACTGAAAACTTTGCACTACTACTTACTCTACACTGTTCCATTTGTATTGTTGCCAACTCTACTTTGCACTCCCAAGTATCTGATCACTGCTAGGATTTTCCTCTTTCACTCTAACATCTGACTGCATGAACCATTTCTAATCCATCCTGCTATTGTGTACTGTGGGATCCCGTAACAAGGTAATGATCCATGAGACAAAACATCTCAATGGAACCTGCCCAAATTTCTGCACCCTTGGGACTATTACTTCACATTGCCCCACCTCTCACCTGGAGGTATGGCTACATGTGCTCCCTCTGCCCACTTGGCTCAAAATTCCCCCTATTGGAGGTCTCTATTGCGTGGGTGTCTTCACTCGATCTCCTCTATGCTTCTCCAATTGTGGCTTCTCCACAACTCGCTGAGGCTTCTTCTGAGGATGCATGTTTAGATGTAATTCATGCTCCCTCTCAACCAACAAGTCTCTAAACTTTACATTGCTCCTCAAGGCTTTGCATGCATCTTTTACCTCAAGTGAATATAGGTTCTTTAGTTGCACATCGATCTATTTCACTTATCTGGTGGTGATGTGTCTAAGGAAAACCTTCCCTTACTAAAATCGCATCATAACCATGGTCTTCCAATACCGCGACAAAAACAAGATTCTTCTTTAGTCTTGGAACATACATCACAGTTGTGATTCTGAGAGGGGAGCCAAAATCCCTCTGAAAGGTAACTATACTGATGGTGGTTGTGCTATACCTCCCATCATCTCCAAACTCTATGTTTTGCTTGAGGTCTTTCTCCTCAGAGTCACTAAATAGATCTCTATTCCCCATCATATGGAACAAGGCACCACTGTTGAGGTACCACTTGCTTCCCATTATAGTGTTGGCCATGCATGCAACGAGAGTGAAATTAATTTCGAATTGTGAAGTTAGAGATTCACCTGTTGTTGCTACTGTAGGTTCCTTCTTGCTTGATTTCTTCTATGGGAAATCCATGGCATATTTCCCGTACTTGTGACAATGAAAACACTTTATGTTCGACAAGTTCTTCTTCTTGTTTCCATCCTTACCTTGGGACTTCTTTCCCTTAGATTTATTTTCTTACAAAGTCCTCTTCCACCTCTTTGGAAGAGGTCCCATCTCTGGTGTTCTGCCGAAACTCTTCTTGTACCAAGTCAAACCACAACCGCTCCCACTTTGGTAGCTTCTTCCTCCCATTAACAGAGTCGCGGTAACTGTGCCATCTCTTGGGAAGTCCTAGAAGTGCTAGGCTCATCAGATCATCTTCAAGAATAGTAATCCTGACACTTCCAAGATTATCCCGACAATGGATGAATTTGGTCAAGTACTTCAGAATAGAGTCACCCTTCTCCATCTTGAACTTTCTGAGTTTATCCTTTAGTTCCAACTTCCTATGGTCACTTCTATTTTTAAACAAGTTCATCAATTCTTTTAACATTGCAAATGGAGTGTCCTTACCATGGAGATTTGAGACAATGTGATCTCGAACTCCTTCTAGGATAATCCTTCTCATTTTTACCACACTTTCTCCATTCAGCCAAATCTTTAGCATCAGATATTGGACGCTTTAGAATATCATGATCTATGAATTCCTTTTGGTCATTGTCTTCTACAAATGCCCCCATCCTATCCTTTCAAGCTATGTAATTCGAGCCATTGTCCATGGCATACTCAAGTCTCAAACCATAGAATGACATATTGTTGACTCTGAAGTATAAACTTGAAAATTTGATTTCACCCACACAAAAAACTTGAATTATCCTCTTCTATATTGTCTTCAACTCTAATACTATGTAGATTTTTACTTTTAGATTCAACAACTTATGTTATATGCTAAAACACAAGAAAAGAATCCACTCTACTCTTCAGTGAAAACCAAAATTGATCGATAAAAACAATACGCAGAAAAGGAAGAATTTCAATCGCACATAACACAATATTTTTCTCTGGGGAAAGAAACTACTCAAAACCCCAACTATCTATATTGCATTAACTAGAATATCTGGGAAGAAAATACAATGCTTGTTCAACCCAAATAATTCATGCACAAGTACAATCTATCTCTTTGCTTCACAAACTAGCTCAGGGCAACACTTAGCCAATTATGCTCCCTACTAAGCCCCTACTTCCTTGCGCAATTCCTAAGAAAATTAGCCCATTTTAGTTGGGAAATTCTCACTCCATAACTGTGAAATCCATCCATAGGCCCTGAATTGATTGCATGCACCATCTATACAACTCGAAAACTTATACAACTGATAGTACATTGTCCCCGAACTCTAAAAATCTCAACTTGGTCTTCCTATAAACTGACATGCATGAGTTATTTATGAGTGAATCTTTAGTTAACTAGTGTGGCACTAAATATGCCTTGGTGCCCATCCCCACTATTAGACCTCCTACTATTTCCTCCAATAGTTAGAACTAATTTAACTAACTATAACTCAGTTAGACTGAGTTAATAAATTACAACTCAAAAGAACTCAACTTGGGCCCCTAAAATTTAGGGATCACTCTACATGAATCTAAACAAACTTCCAACTCGAAATTCCTAATCCAACTAAGTCAATTCAACTTAGTTAACTATTGCATGTTGCTATGAATTTTGATTTAATTCACAATTTAATTCAAGGACAAATTAAATTAGAATTTTTAGATGTTATTTTTAACATTTCTTGTCGTTATTTTCAATGTTATGTATATAAACAAATTAATAAAACTGTAATTTACCAGAGAAAACTACTAAGGCTGGATAATCATGTATGGTGTTGTAAATTATTTTTACCCTACTTGTTTTTTTATTTTTTGTTGAAAAATAAGAAAAAAAATTATGAGAAAAAATGTCAAAAGAAAATAATAAAAAAGGGATTATATATACATATATACATATATACATATATACATATATACATATCTATATCTATATCTATATCTATATCTATATATATATATATATATAATATATATATATATATATATATATATATATATATATATATATATATATATATATATATATATATATATATATAGATATATATATATAATAATCCCAAAGTCATGAGCAAGTCAAAATGCCGCATTGTTTTTATATGTTATTATTTTAATCTTTGTATATTTTACTGAAAGATTATAATTTAATTTGCAAATAGAGTGCATATGACATTTTGCCATTATGCAATAAAGTTTGAAAATAAATTAATAGAGGAGATCACCCCCCCCCCCCCCCACATCAAACAACATGGGATGAGTTCAAGACCCCCTCGCACCATCGAAGTTTAACGGGGGGGATCCAAAAAGTTGTTTCTAATTAACTGCCTATTAATATGCGGTGCCTCCACAACAACTTCAGGACCCCCCTCTCCTAAACTGCTAATCGCCTGCTCCACCCCTCCAAAAACCACTTCACACTCTCACTCCACTCTCGCACCTATTCACACCTTGCCACTTGTCCCCTTCCTATTCACCCCACTAGTTAACCATTATACCATTTAATTTCTCCCTCAAAATGCTCATATAACCATTTAACCAGTAATTTTTCACACCCACATCTAATTCTTTAATTCGATACACTTGAAAATGGTTATAACCTCTTTTCTTTCGAATTCCCTCTTCTAAAAACTACATATCCCTTTGTATATTCCCTTTTGCGATTCTAGTTCTCAGCATTACTAGTGCGACTCTAAATTCCATCAATCACGCAGCCATTGATCTTCATATGCTAGTAATCAACAATTGTTTGGTAATTCAACAACCTCAGTCTATAACTTCCTGTTTATGATGTCATTATCTAAAGGTATGTCAAAATTAGTGGTGGAGAGCCCTACACTACCTTCTGTAGTTAACCTAAATGAGCTTCCCCTGGTAGATATGCAGTATAAAATCTCATAAACCCAATGTGATTTCGATCTTTATGAACTCCACAATTGGGAAAATCATAAGTTTCTCAATGTCAATGATGAATTAAACATTTGGGAGTATTTCCTTCCCTAATTCATCTTTCCCCAAATCTCATATCTTCCCTAAATTTGTTACCTAGTGTCATCTCAGATATATTCCTAGTGAGGGTGATGTAATTGCCCAAAATAATGAAGTTTTATTTGTTATTACTCTTGATTCCATATGACAAGAACTTCAAATCAATCCTTCATCACGTCTACACCCTTTCTCTACCGATTCTCTCATGGATATTTACCAAAAACTCACATTTCCTTAGTGATCCTAAATCTTTGAGTCATTTTTACCTAAGAATTTTGAATTGCCTAGGACCAATCCACCCTATTCCACTTCAATTTTCGCAGAAATGTCTAGGAAATTTCTTATGTATTTACTTTTATTCCATCAAGTTAGTGTAAATACACATGTTCTTGTGTAGAATTTTAGTCAGCTCTTGTGTATTTACTTTTATTCCATCAAGGAGATAGGTTTAATTTCCCATTACAGAAGTTAGATCCATAAGGAAAGCCTTAGTCATTCATTCACTAGACTTCCTTGGTAAGAAGAACATAGAAGAGTATTCCTTCATTGATTATGTAAACCATTTTTTTCATATGTCTTTATGTCTTATCAACAGTGATGCCATACCAATAATTTCAAATGAAATCAGAAGAATTTTGCACCTTACTGAGCAAGCCAAAATTGGAGACTGGTACCAGAATTATACAAAAATTAGAATATATGGATGTGAACTTCCTCCCTACAGGTTACTATTATTTGTGCCAATCAGGATATTTGCCTTGGAATACATCAAGCAAATCATCAACATGGATTATTTTCATTTTGTATCCAAAAAATAGAAATCCCAATTCAAGTTGAAGGCACAGATTGGCCCCTTCATTATCAATACCAGAGCAGCAGCAAAGGAGGCAAATATTTTCTTAAAGCAAATGAAATTCAAATTGAGCTTTACTGGGTCCTATGATCCCTTGGGGATTATTTCAAAGTTGAGAGTTGAGAAGAAAACAACTCCATATGTACATACAACCAAGCCAGAAATTGAATAGTGTGCAAATCAAGAAGAGTGGCAAGATAACACATTATAGGAAGCTGAAGAATAGATTGTTAGCCAAACATCTTCATAGACTCTAGTACCTCAAGAAAAAGAAACCAAAATACTAAGAGAAGGTATGTCTCCTATAGAATTAGAAGTTCAAGCCACAAGTTTTACAGTTTTCAAAAGGAGAAAGAAGACAAATACTAATCGGGAGTCTTTAAAGGACAAGAATTCACAAGATCAAGCAATAGTCGTGTTGTCAGGTTTTCCCACTACTTCTTTTCCACAGATTGAAGAAATTACATATTCTCCCATATCTTCTGTTACTTATGATTCAACGCAGCAAAATTTTCTAGATACAAAGAAATTAAAAGGAAGAATGAAGCATTGAAGGCCACCACTTATTCATAATTTTGGAAACAATATTCCACTACACAACACAAAATTCTATCTGATATTGATACTGAGAAGGGAAAATTCCAATTATCTTTCTTGGAACCTAAATTTACGGTCCCTCAAAGTGAAAAAGATAAGAAAACATCATTTTTTTCTTTTGACACCAAGAAAATTCATGCCATTGATCAAATTTACCTGCATGAGCAAGCTAGTGAAATGATATATTCCACATTGATAAGTTCAACAATGGTGGCCTATAAACTGCAAGCTTCCTTGAATAATATTCATACACAGTTGAAGATGGAGAGAATATTATCCTTGGCTAAAGATACTAGAGTCAAAGCTCTTGAAGATCTGGTGACCAAGCTAGGATATAATCCTAGTAATATCAAAGTGGCAGAAGAAATTATAAAAAATAAGAATGCTAACATTCAAGCATTGAGGAAGCAGCTTAAACTTCCTACTACTAAACATCCACAAGCTAAGGAAGTTGGCTTGCTAGAAAGAGAGAAAGAAAATATCTTCAAATTAATAGTTGAACAAAATGTTCAAATTCAGAAAATGGAAGCTAACATGGAGTCACTTCTAAAAGAAAAAGAGAAGTAACTCAACATTTCATCTTCCATTCTTGTAGCTACTACTTCTACAGTAGATACTTCAACAACAGGGACATCTACATCAAAAACCATTACAACATAAGCATAGTCTATTGACTCAATAGAACAATTATCAAAAGCCATGGGAGACTTATCTCTAAAGGATCAAGAAATTGAGAAACTTAAAATGTAGCTCCAAAAGATCTAGGAACAAAAGATTAAGTCTGATAATGCATATTTAGCTGAGGTTCAAAAGAATTATAAATTAACTCATCAATTAGAAGTTTATGAAAATTAGTATGTAATTGCACAAACTATTGCTCAGGCCAAAGAAAATATTTGGATAGACATTAATGTATCAGTGATTGCGTTATAGCATTCAATTGAAATTATTTTTGAGCAAGAATATTTATTGCAAAGGTCACAAGAAGCAGTAGCATAAATAAAGAAAGACTTGGACCATAAACATGGAGATGCTACAAGGATAATACAAGTCCTAAACCCCAAGATAAAATATGAGCTTGAAGAATTCAACATTGAAGATAGAGTGAAGTTGTCTTATAGGTTAGAAAGGTTTTAACCAAGAGAAAGTTAATGCTACAACTCAAGAAAAAGTGCCAGAATTTGGAGGTTCAGATTAAGAAATTTCACAGGCATTTCAATGCTTTACATCAGAAAGGACTTCTAGTTTTGCAAGGTAGAAGTGGCAAATTGATCCCACTTGAAGAGTATCAATAGAGGCTACATGATATAGTAGTGGAAAAGACCAAATTTTCCAAAATTAGAGGATTTATTACTGGGAAAGACTTCACTTAAGGTTTAAGTTATGATTTTTTAATTCAACTTGAAATTAGGAATTTGTTTCTAACCAAGCCCACTTTTGAAGAATGTACTGAAGTTGATGAGCCATATAAAAAATTGTTAAATTTTCTATGCCTGATGGAAACAAATGAGATAAACTAGGTGAACTCATAGAATAGAAACAAAAGACACAATTTTAATAGTAGATAGCAGAATTTTAGGGGTAGTGAACAGAAAAAGGATATTTCCAGCTACAGTCATCAAACAATAGCCCTCAAAATTAGTTCAGATCCACTATTTTTAGCTTTATTTTTGCAATATCCCAAATATTTTGGATGATATTATATTTTGTAATAAATTTTAGTTCCATTTTAGATAAGTTAGAAAGTCAAACTCTATAAATATTTTGTATTTCAAAGAAGAAAGGGTTGAACCCTTGTGACGAACCAACAAACATGCTTGTAATTTTATTATTTATTTCTGAAGATTAATAGAAGGATTCTGAATTTATTTTGAGGAGCTTGTGTATCTCTGTGATTTCTTCTGGTATTTTATTATGTCTTCATTTTTATATTTTCTCTGCACGTGTTCAAGATAACACAAAACTATTGGTAATATTAGATTGAATATCAATTTATCTGAAAACTCCTGCAAAGTTATCATTAATTAAATAGATTAATTAACTGAAACTATTTGCCTTAGTTAATTCCTCTAAATCAAAAAATATTTCCTTCTGTCATCTATTGCACATGTAATATTTAGCTATAGAAAATTTCTATACACCTGTTCTATATATAAGGAATTATACGTTCAATTTGAATATTTAAAAAATTATATATCTTCTTTACTTTTTCGTCCCATATCATTTTTAAAGCTTAATTCTGAGAAGAGTGAAGAATCAACCCTTCTATTTTCTCATAAATAATTAGGATTTACATATTTTAAAATTTTAAGCATTAGTCATCTATTTATAATAAAAAACATTACTGTAGATGATTTTGCATAATCCTTTAGCCTAGGACTATCTATAAAGGACAACATCAGATTGGCGTTGTTGTTGGGGAATGGAGATTGAATCTTTTTCCCTAGGACAATGATTATACTTGTCTCTTAACGGTAAATAAAAGGCCAGTAGGCTAAAATATTTCCCCTGGTGACTCTACATATTAAATCTGGCTTCACATAGGCATGCCAGATTAGAGTCAGATCTAAGTCTTTTCTCTCCTTTATCTGATCCATAGAGATTATTTAGAATTTCATTAATTAGACATAGATTAGAAGCCTCTCTAGCTACTTCTACCTTTGTTCTATCTCAAGAACATTCACAATCTGATCCTTCACAGTCAACTCCAATACCTTTTGAATTATCATATCTTCCTCTAAAAGTTTTAGAAACCCTTTCTAGAGGAGTAGATATTCAAAATTCACTTTTAGTCCATGAGCTTGAAGCTTTTGAACTTCTGTATTCACATTTGGAACCTACTAACAGTGAAGAAGATCCTAAACTTTCTTTTCTTGAGTATAAACCATTGGATTTCAAATCTTCTTTTGTACATACTTATCCATATACTTCTACTAAATCTGAAGAGGAACTAAGTATTTATACTAATTATGTAGCTTTTGAGGAGCCTGAAAAAGTTCTTCGTGAAGTTCAGAAGTTAGTTTTTAATACTCAATTCTTCTAGAAACTCAAACCTTCATCAACTCCTTCTTCTAGTAAAGTTGTTTCTCCTAAAAGACAACTCCATCTCATCAAGTGTCTGGTATTCAACCAATTGTGCCAACATGTTATGCAACCTTAGTTCTTCCACCTATAGCCCAACTTCATCATTTTCCTTATGGGTACTTAAAACAATTACCTAGATTTAATGGAGAAATAGGGCCATCTGCTAAAGATCACTTAACCACATTCTTAGATTTTATTGATAACATGAATATTGAGCATGATAATGTCTATACTAGACTTTGTTTTCAATCCCTTGAAGGAAATGTTAGGATATGGTTCAAGCAACTCCAAGATAATTCAATTAATTCATGGGCTGAACTAGCTAATATTTAAAAAATCAATGGGGAGTCAAAAAGGATGTTGTTTACTACTTAACAGAATTTGAAGACTTAAAAAGGAACCCTAGTGAACCTGTAGCTGATTTGATTAAGATATTTAATAAACTCTATTATAAAATTCCTCTTGATTTCAAACCTCCAGTAACTGCTACTAAGGTTAGGTTTTCTAAAGCATTTAAAGGTGACTTTGTTGTAATGCTTAGGGAAATGAAATTTGAAACTTTAGCAGACATGCAAACTAATGCAATTGAAGTTCAAGATAATAGATCATCATGTGTTAAACTAAAATCTAAGGCAAAAAAAAGATGAAAGGAGGATGGAAGATACGGAAGAAGGTACCTCATCAAAAACTAAGGACGAAGATCATAAAATTAATGAAATAACTTATCTACTTAGAAATATCTCTGATAGAATCTCTAGAATGGAAACTCAACCTAGAGCAACCCAAAAAGTTTCAAATAGAACAGAAGTTTAATATATAAGACCTTTTCAATCTCAAATTCTACAAAGACCAAACGCTGATCAGCAAATTCAACATCCTCTAACGATTGATGATCAAGATCCTGAAGAAACAGTTCCTGTAAATACAATTGATATCAATTATTTTGAAGATCCATAATCACAAAATGTTATTGTTCCAATTACTCAAGATCAGTCGTTGATTCAAAATCAATAAAATTATCAAATTTCCAAGCATCAAGCTTTTTCTAAATTCCTCATTATTGAATTAAGTAGAAGGTATTACCTTAGACCAAGACTAGGACCCTATAGACTAGTAAAAAAGGTTACTTTTGATTTACCTCAAGTAAAATAAGTTGAAACACAAACACCAATAATTCAACCATAGAATCTGATACAAAAACATAATACTGTTGAAAAAATTGTTCCAATTCTTTTTAATATTGAAAAGGAATTAGAGAGAGTTAAAATTCCAATCCCGTTATCTAAACTCTCCAAAAATATAGGTTATAAACATCACGTCTCTAAATGGATTCAATCTTCAAGTGTTTATGCAGAGGGGGATTCCATTATTTTATAGGATGAAAACCCTCAAGTTGTTTTTAGTTCTAGTTCTGATATGATTAATGAACGTGTACCTCCCTTTTATGTCACTTTGAAAATTCATGATTACCCTTTATATAATTGCATGTTAGATTCTGGTACCACCCATAATCTAATGCCTAAAATGATCATGGATCAACTTCAAGTGCAAATCACTATACCATATCATGATTTGTATACTTTTGATTCTAAGAAAATACCTTGCCTCAGATTAATTAAGGATTTATTGGTAACACTTGCTCAGATTCCTGTGAAGAGTATAGTCTTGGACATTGTTGTTAAAAATATTCCCCCAAATTTTGGAATGTTATTATCCAGATCTTGGTGTGCCAAATTAGAGGGAAGTCTGCAAATGGACATGTCTTATGCTATAATCCTAGTTTATGGAGGTGAGCATTTAAGATTATACAAAGCCATAAGATTCATTAATATATTTTTTAAAGAAAATCAAGCAATTAATCATCCCATTTATGTAATTGATCAATATTTTGGATGCTTTACTTTAGTTGCTAATGATCTTCCAAATCCTCAAATCAGTATTCAAGAAACTATGAATACCGGTCAAATTATAAACAATGACATTTGGAAAATGTACTTTGATGGATCAGTTTCCAAAGATGGAGCAAGGGATGGAATTGTACTCATCCCTCCTAATAAGAAAAATATAACCCAATATTTTAAATTAGATTTTTAGGTCACAAACAATGTGGAAGAATATGAAGCTATAGTTTTAGGATTGGAGTTAGCTAAGAGTCTGAAAATCAAAAACTTAGTTGTATTTGGTGATTCAAAGTTAATTATTAAACAAATTAGAAACATTTGTCAAACCAAGCATCCTAGGCTTAGAGCTTATAAAAATGAAGTTTGGGGCTGTTCCTGTTGATGCTTTGGCTACTTTTGCCAGCTATTTTAAAATTCCCAATCCTTTGCAATTACATTATCAGATTAACGTAAAACACAGATCTTCCATTTCTGACAATCTCAAACACTGACAAGTTTTTGAAGATGATGAACAATTAAAAAACTTTTTACAAGCAATAGATGAATTTTCCGCTTTACATGTGGAAGAAGAACATATTGATGAAATTAAATAAAATGAGGATGATAAAAATTTGCATTTAGAATAGAAAATTTTTGATCATGATGTCATTCAGTTATCAAATAATTACATTCCAAAAAGATTAGTTCCCCTTGAAAATATTTTTTATCATAATGATGTCTCAAAAACTTCATTATTAAATTCACAACAAGAAAATGTTCAAGAATGTAATATTGGTACATCTGAAGAAATAAAAAATGTTAAAATCTCAACATCATTGCCTCAAGAAATCAAAGACAATTATATCAATCTTTCCAAACATTATAGAGATGTATTTGCATGGTCATATGAAGAATAGAAAACATATGACACAACCATTACTAAACATAAAATTCCTCTCAAAACTTGAAGCTAAGCCATTTTAGCAAAAGTTAAGAAGAATAAACCCAGTATTACTTCCAATCATTAAGAAAGAAATTAAAATCTATTGGATGCAAAAAAAATTGTTCCCTTAAGATACTCTGAATGGATAGCCAACCTAGTACTTGTTAGGAAGAAAAATGGTGAAATATTACTGTGTGTGACTAGGAATTTGAACAAACTGTCTTTAAAGGATAAGTATCCATTACAAAAAATGGACCAATTACTTCAGAGGGTTTCAGGTTCAAATAGGATTTCAATTTTAGATGGCTTTTCTAGATATAACTAGATTTTGGTTAGTCTAGAAGACAGAGAAAAACAACATTTACAACTTTGTGGGGTACATTCATGTATGCCAAAATTCCATTTGGTTTAATCAACGTTAGAGAAACATTTAAAAGCGAAATGGATCTAGCATTTGTTGCTAACATAAATAAATTCATTGTCATTTATCTTAATGATTTAATTGTATTTTCTAATTCTGATGAGAAACACTTGAAACATTTGAGAAAATCTTTTGAAAGATTCAGGAAATATGGGATTTCTCTTAATCCTAAAAAGTTGCTTTTTTCCATGAAAGAAGAAATCTATTAGGACATATAATTTTAAAGGAAGGAGTTGTAATTGATCCAAAAAGAGTCTCAGCAATTCAAGTAATCGGTTTACCTAGAAACAAAAAGGAAATTCAATCATTTTTAGGAAAAATATAATTCTTGAGAAGATTTATACCTAATTATGTTGATATTATGAAAGATTTTGGATTTAAGACTTCTGTGGTCAATATCTTCTAACTTTGTGACCGGAGAACCCACAGTAAAAACCATTTTGTTGTCAATGTTTCGAACCCCAATAGGGATCCATCATCATGAAGTCAAATGGACAGTACAGGCTAGATATTATTTTTTGTATATCAAGAAATTCATTTTAGAATCCCCAATACTAGTTAGTCTAGATTACTCAAAACCTTATAATATCTTCTCGTTTCCCTCAAATACTACCATAGTTGTTGTTTTACTACAAAGAAATGATGATGGATATGAGCAACCAATTACCCTTTTTAGTAAAGTGATGAGAGATGTTGAATTGAGACATGACATTGTAGACAAGAAAGCCTATGCCCTTATCCAAGATCTAAAATCATTCAGGATTTATGTCTTACATTCTCTTTTTATTTCTTATGTGCCCAATAATGCAGTGAAAACAATTTTAACACAACTTGATATAGATGGAAAGAGAGGAAGTTGGATTGCCAAGATGCTTGAGTTTGATCTAGATATCAAACCCACCAAACTGGTGAAAGGACAAGCTTTAGCTAAAATTATTGTTGAATCAAATTGTAAGATTCTTGCTACCAACACCATTTTACAAATCTCAAATGAGAAGGATCCACAAGAACCTTCTCATATTTCAGCAGAGAAGAATCCACAAGAACCTTCTCAGATTTCAGCAAAGAAGAATCCATAAGAACCTTCTTAGATCTCAAATGAGGAGAATCCACAAGAACCTTCTCAAATGTTA
The DNA here is from genome assembly GCA_000404065.3 of Pinus taeda. Taxonomy (NCBI): domain Eukaryota; kingdom Viridiplantae; phylum Streptophyta; class Pinopsida; order Pinales; family Pinaceae; genus Pinus; species Pinus taeda. The sequence continues at coordinate 72,274 of APFE031169008.1, read as the reverse complement.
ACCGAGAAGAAGCCAAAAGAACCTTCTCAAATGTTAACCGAGAAGAAGCCACAAGAACCTTCTTCCAATTCAGATCTCGTTCCTATACCTCTACATATTGATGAAAAATTTGTACTTTCATATTGGTATAAATACATAGTGAAATTTTTTCAAGATTTAAGTATGCTCCTGAATTTACAAAGAATCAATCTAGATCTCTTAGACTCAAATATATGAAATATTGTATCAGAAATGCCAATTTATATTGGAAGAATCCTTTGAATATCCTTTTATTATGCCTAGCTAAAAGTGAAACCCAGAGAGTCATTGAACATTTTCATGAATGAATTTGTGGAGGACATTATGCTTGGAAGGAAACTTGCATTCAAGATTCTGAGAATAGGTTTCTATTGGCACACATTGTTTACACATGTTGGAGCAAAGGTAAGAAGTTGTATCCCATGTCAGATATTTGCTGGAAAACAGAGGCTAGCAGTACTTCCCCTTGTCCCAATTTTAATTGAAGCTCTATTGTTACAATGGGGATTAGATTTTATAAGTGAAATAGTTCCAGCTTCCATCAACCAACATAGATGGATATTAACTGCCACTAATTACTTCACCAAGGGGGTAGAAGAAATACATATTAAGAATGCAATAAATGCAATTGTCATCAAATTCATTGAAGAGAATATATTGTCTAGATTTTGATTCCCACAACAAATAGTTAAAGACAATGCATAGGCTTTTAGCAACATTAAAATGATAGAGTTTCCTCATAAATATCAGATTTCATTGCATCATTATACACCATAAATAACCCACAAGGTAATGGGTTAGCAGAATCATAAAATAAGAGCTTGGTCAAGGTAATCAAGAAATTATTGGTAGATCGCAAAGAAGTTGGGATAGTCATCTCAAATATGTAGTTTTTGGAAAACATCGTATCACCCAAAAGATCTACTAGCAAGTCCCCTTTCCAACTTGTATATGGAACTGAAGCAATTTTCCCTACACAACTAGAATTTCCAGTCATGAATTTTTTGTAGGAATCATATGAGGAAGTTGATGATTTTTCAAGGATAATCAATCAGATCATTGAGCTAAATCAAGGCAGAGATGAATTTCAACACAAATTTTGTCAATATAAAAACAAAAGGAAAGGTTTATTTGACAGGAAGGCTAGAGAAAGAGATTTTAAACAAGGTGATCTAGTCTTAATATGGGATGCCATAAGAGAGGAAAGAGGCAAGCATGGAAAGTTTGATAATTTGTGGTTGGTACCATTCAAAATTGCAAAAGTAAAGGTTAACAACACTTTTATTCTGCGCAACCTGGATGGACAATATTCTTCATTACTAGTCAATGGACAATACCTCTAACACTATATTCAGAATTAGACGCTTGCAACCATCTTCATTGTAAATTTCTAGTTTTCTTTAAATTTCATTGTCAAAGTGTGATTTTCACAGCAAAGAATCCATAGCCCAAGGAGAAGATACATGGATCTACAAGTTCTTTGCATCCCGCAAGGGGAAGCACTCCCCAGATGGAGCCAACATTGTAACTTATTTTTACCCTAGTTGTTTTTTGTTTTTGTTGAAAAATAAGAAAAAAATTAGAAAAGAAAGAAAAAAATGAGAAGAATAAATAGAGGAAAAATGTCAAAAGAAAGAATAGAAAAGGGATAAAAATAAAATTATATAATATATATATAATATATATATATAATATATATATAATAAATATACAAATAAAAAAGAATCCCCAAAGTCATGAGCAAAGTCAAAATGTCACATTGTTTTTATATGATATTATTTTAATCTTTGTGTATTTTACGGAAAGATTATAGTTTAATTTGCAAATAAAGTGGATATGACGTTTTTTTGTTATGTGATAAAGGTCAAAAGGAAATTAATGGGGGAAATCATTGTTGCCTGCATCAATGATGAGGGATGAGTTTGGGACCACCCCCCGAAAGCCACTTCCCACTCCCTCTCCATTCCTATGCCTATTCACACCTTGCCACTTGTCCCCTTCCCATCCATACCACTAGTTAATCATTATACCATTTAATATCTCCCACAAAATGTTCATATAATCATTTAACTATTAATTTTTCATGCCAACATCTAATTGTTTCATTCGACGCACCTGAAAATGGTTATAACCTCTTCTCCTTCAAATCCCCTATTTTAAAAAATGCATATCCCTCTATATATTCCCTTTTTCCATTCCAGATCCCAACATTACCAGCGTGACTCTGAATTCCATCAATCGTGTAGTCGTTGATATTCACACACCAGTAATTGACAATTGTTTGGTAATTTAGAAATTTCAGTCTGTAATTTCTTGTTTATGATTTCTTCATCTAAAGTCAAATCGAAATTAGTGGTGTAGATCCCTAGGCTACCTTCTGTAATTAATCTAGATGAGCTTCCCTTGGTAGATACATAGTATAAAATCTCAAAAACTCAATGTGAGTTTGACCTTTATGAACTCAAATATTGGGAAAACCAGAAGTTTCTCGATGTCAATGATGAATTAAGCATTTGGGAGTCTTTTCTTGCCCAATTCATCTTTCCCTAAACCCAAATCTTCCCCAAATTTCTTACCTAGTGTCATCTCATATATCTTCCTAGTCAAAGGGCTATAATTTTCCAAAATAATGAAGTTTTATTTTATATTACTCCTTAGTCCATATGTCAAGCACTTCAAATCAATCCTTCAACCCCTCTACACCCTTTTTTTATTGATTACCTCATGGATATTTACTAAAAACTCACATTCCTCAACGAGCCTAAATCTTTGAGTCATTTTTACCTAAGAATTATGAGTTGCCTAGGACCAATCTACCCTGTTCCACTTCAATTTTCCTAGAAATGTCTAGGAAAATCATCTCTATGGTTGCATGTCTGTTAGGTTACCCTACCGATCAGTGGTCCAATGAAGTAATATTGGGAATTCTATCAGTGCTATTTATGTGTAATAAGCCCTCATTGATTTTCAACTACAATCGGTTTTTGGCAGACAATATTCATGATCATTTTTTAAATTTTCAACTGAAAGTGCTTTTAAACATCATTCAGTTCTTGTGTATTTACTTTTATTCCATCAACGAGATAATTTTAAGTTTCCATTGCAGAAGTTAGATCCACAAGGACAACCTCAGTCAGTCATTCACTAGACTTCCTTGGTAAGGAAGAACACATAAGAGTATTCCTTCAGTGATTATGTAAACTAGTTTTCGCATGTCTTTATGTCTTCTCAGTAGTGATGCCATTCCAAGAATTTCAACTGAAAACAAAATAATTTTGCACCTTACCGAGCAAGCCAAAATTGGAGACTGACACCTCTACCAAAATTATACATAAATCAGAATATATGGATGTGAACTTACTCCCTACAAGTTACCAGTATTTGTGTCAATCAGGAATAGTGTCCACTCAGAGCTGGTATTCCCACTAAGACTGGTAGCTATCTTAGAAACAAACAAGTAAAGTCTACTTTCGCTTTCCTTTATGAAAATAGATAAGAGTGGAACAAAGGACACCAACCTTAGTCTTGCGCTTGGTTCCTTACTTGATTCCTCTCCTTCCTGATAGATCTTTGCCGCTTCTTCTTCATTTACCCAGCTTCAAAGAGCACATGTGGAATCAAAGCAACATACTACTATCGAAGAACAGAGATCTATATTCAAAATAACACAAGAACAGATACGTGTTAACCATACAAATGAATATATAATCAAACATACAAGAATATGGAGGAAACCTTGAATAGCTTTATTAATATCAAGAATAGCAAGACAATTACAACCAATAGTTCTAACCCAACATCATCCTCCAGCAAGAAAGCCCTTCTTCACCTCAAGTAAAGCTTAGATCACCCAACACTATGAAGTTTCACTAGAAAACCAGCATCACTTCTCTACAAGATACAAGATTCTAGCCTCCAGATCTCTGTGATGAGGGATCCATATATAGATGATTGTAGGGAGGTGAGTCATCTTCTAGGGTTTTGATTAGTGTCCTCTCTTTGATAGTTCTTGATTCCACTTGGAGACTGATGATCTCTTACTCATCCGTGGTCAAAAATAGAGAGGCAAGTGTCAGAGGGGAAGCTTCTAGAAGATTCCATGATCTTCCACCTCGAAAATTGTCCCTGCCATTTGTCAATTCTCGCCCATCACACCCTATATAGGGGCCATTTACTATGCATCGCACCCTGTACACTGGGAAGATGATATGCATCGCACCCTCTACACTGGGTATTCAATATGGTCCAGTTTTGACCATTTCTGAGCAGTTTTTAGTGGAGAACTTCTGGGAGATGATGTAATCAGCTGACCTTGTTCCTTTAGGTAGTGAAGCAACACTTTTAGGAACTTAGGAGCCCTCAGTTTATGGACATTTGTCATTGGGGTTGCAGTGCCCAAAAATATCTATAACAGTTGCCCTCTAAAGCATGAGGTCGTTAATCTTTTGATGTTAGGTGCAATGCTTTACCATGAGGATCCAAAGTTTTCTTGAGCTGGGAGGTGACCTGTAATAAGATACAATACAATACATTATCTTCATAATATTTTTCATGATCTAGATGAGGCGGGCATTCACATGCTCAGCTTTATAAATTCATTTTCATGTACATAGGATAGACAATTGTCTGTGTGGCAGACTGATGATTCGGACTCATCATCCTTTGATTTGGATGATCATCTGTTCGACAATGATGTACATTTGATGTCTTTATATTCCTGAATATATCGCAGCCCAGATGGATGAAACTAGATCCGCGGTCTTTATAACTCATTCAATCTTCACTCAAAGTACAAGTCGATCCATGTGAAAAATGTTCAGGAGTCAAACATGGAAAGACATCGCCTGATTACCAGCCAATGATGTAAGCTGTTAACAGGCGCGAGAAGAATCACCAATAATGACAATGACCCTCAAGTTACTACAGTACAATTCATGTGGTGTGAAAAATGACTTGACGTCGAACACCACGCAAAATCTCTCAGTCAAAGGCCATTAATGTAAACCTGTCGCCAAAAGTGAGAAACTTGCCATTGAGGCATGCAAGCTTCAAAGTACTGAAAGGGTTGTTCCTAGGTCGACTTCTTGGATAATGAGCTGATGTCGACAAGAAGTGACCCATAGTAGGAGGGCCTTAATGAATCCTACATCAACGACACAGAACGAAGCAAATGATTTTGGAGGTGAAAACGATCTGATCATATAGTGTTCAGGGTGGCGGTCATGAAAGAATGGAGCATGAATGTATTGCAGTGGGTGAGACACAGGTGAATTAGTCGGAATGACTTCTCTTGAACATATCGGCGACACTGACAATGGATTGGTATCGTTAACCCCAAAGATGGATGGTGTGACAGACCAATGGTGATATGACCAGTGAACGGAACAACCCAACCCGGCTCGGATGCGGAGAGAAAGTGTCATGTTCAAGAGTGACTTGCTACCAATAAAGTTTTTTCAAGTTTTCTTCCCAATTTTCCCCAGTCATTGTTGACCAGTACCTCTTTATTTTTGTCAAGCTTGAGGAGGATAAGATATGCTTGTTCTATAATTCGCCCTTCGGGCAACCTGTCGCTATAGTTTAACGAGCCTAGCGACAGTGAAACTCGTTCTCATCCATTTGGACGAGTTTGTCTCTATTCGGTTTTAACGAATTTAACGACAAAGATAGCTCGGTCCTTTTCAATTTTAAAGAGTTTGAAAGGGACAGAAAGGAAACTCCAAAGATTCTTTTTCGTCATATAATCCCTTAAGTCTGAAAAAGCGTAAAATAATAAGAAAGGGATGAATCTCGATAGTTTTAACGAGCCGAACAAGACAAGCACTCAATATTTTTGTGTAATAATCCCTCAAGTCCAAAAAGATTAAAATGTAGAGGAGGAATAGCACTTCCGATGACTTTAACGAGCCGGAGAGGCTAATCGCTCAGCAATCGTTTCATATTTTATGAGTCAGTTGAAAAGAGCTTAAAGGAGACTCGTTTTTCAAGGAACGAGTGATGATTTCGGGTAGCAGCTGATTCCAGGTAAGGTTTGGAATTTTCCAATCACAGCAGTGTCACAAGGATGGCTAATAGAATCACTCTTCGTAGATGTTCATCGAAAGGGTAAACAATCAAATGGAGGTGAATGATCAGCTAAAAACGGAGTGGAGGTGATGATGAGAACACGACCAAGGCTCAAAAGCTAATTATAATGCATTCACAATGGTTATTTACCGGAAAATTGGTTCATTTTTTAATGAGCTTAAACTCTGGGGGAAACATTTGCTCATTGCTTATGTTTATTATTTAACGAGCTTGAATTCCACGTTAAAATTGCTCGTGGTGGGTTTATTTTTAAATGAGCTTGAACCCTGTGGTAACACTGCTCGCTAGTCATATAATAAGGATGTCTCATTTAAGATGCCATTTTTTTATGGGGCTTGCACCTTTTGAAGCTTTGCCCCGCATCCTTTCTTTATGCAAGCTAGGAAATGACCAGCCTTACAAGTTTAAAGGGTTAGAGGACCTACAAATTTAAAAAATAAATGGTCGCTCTTCGATTGCATGCGGAAAGGTTTGCATGCCCTCAGGTATAGCGAAAAATTCCCAGGTTACCATGAAAACTTTCCATCCACGTCGCAGACAAAATGCTTCCTTGGCGATGTCTACCGAAATAGACAAAGGTGAGTGGCGCAGTCGCCTCCACTCACATAACTTTGACGAGGGAACCTTATTCCAGCCTAATCCCATTTTCCTATGAGGATGGGTGTGTCATACTAGACATATATCCTCCGCGGAAACATACTCTATACCCAAGGTTTTCCTGCTGAAACAGACCAGGGTGCATGCCCCTTGGGTTTCAGTCATATCCTCTTGAATCACTCGCACTCATCAGGTGGACGGACTAGAGATCGATGAGACATTCCTTGCGTGAAAAGACCATTTAGAGATGGCATCTGACTATTTTCTATGTGTGAACCAGGGAATGACAGTTGGTCTATGAGCTTGACCATTCTGCCTTCGTGCGGAAAACACATTACTCTAAAGAGTGAGGAGACGATGGCTCCCATGCAATAAATATAGTCACGCCCAAGGAGTAGATTATAATCAAGGGGTGTTTGGACTACCATCACATTCATGTGAACGGTTTTCCTTCTCAAAGTAATGGGCACATTTGGAAGGATCCCTAACGGTCGACTGGTTCCTTTGTCAAAGCCTGTCAGATTTCTCATTTCAGGCAAAAGCGATGGCAAAGCAAGCGCTTTCCAAGCAGTTGAGGAAAGGATACTCACAGAAGCCCCTTCATCAATAATGGTACCAACCATGACCATTATGTAAGCTTGTACAATGATTCAGAATGGTACACTAGCTGGTAAACAAGGTCTACCTAGTAGATTCCAATCGAAGGAAATGACTAGGTTGCTTGGAGGTGGGACCGAATAAATGACCGGATATGACTCTGATGAACTTCCTTCCTGTGGTAAAGGAACAGGTAGACTACCCCCAAGTTCATCGGAGTCTATGTTTACGAAAAGAATTTGAAGGGTGTCGTTCTCTTTCTCTTCAGTGACAATATCATTCAAAGATGAACATTCTGAAGGCAAGACCAGGTCAACTGCTGCCTCGACCTTTTGACTTTCGTCTGGTATGATTCAAAGGGTTCATTTTCAATGATAGACATTTCGACTGACCACAAAGGCGTGCCAGCCAAATTTTCAACCAGTGGTGGACTTAGCAAGAGTTTCTTATATCCAGGAGCGAGTCGTAGCGATGAAGCAGGACGATCATACAAAACTCTTTTAGCTTCGTCCAGGAAGGGACAACGGTGGACGGCGTGATCGCATTCACACAATTTACAAGGAAATTTGTGATTCCTTTTCTGTACAGATACTTCGATTTCACTAGTTGATGGTGTGCTTTCAACATGATCATCAGAGGTTGACAACACCGGATTGTGCAAACGAGGAGACCAGTCCTTTAAGATCCGAGGGATGCAAGGACAATCTCGGTGATAGTAGTCTCCATTGCAAATGACACATGAAGATTTAGGTTTAGACGATGCAGTGTGAGGATTTTCGCTAGACGACACTTGGTTTCCCCCTTTCGCTTTTGGTTATTTCTTCTTCTTTTATTTTTTCTCTTTCTGCTTCTTCTTCTTCTCAGTTACTCGATCTTTAGCTTTGCCAGCTTCATCAATTGAAGAGGAAGGAGGAGAGGGAGAAACAAACAAAGTATAAGGTTCGGGGGAAACCCTAGTATCATCTAGTTGCTGACTTTACTATTAAGGAATTACGGTATTCTGAATGGCAGAGGTAGAGAAGATCCATACGGGCAAACCAATCGTCAACCCTGGAAGTGACAATGTGGCCATATGGGATGCATCAACATCTCCCCAAGAGGAGAAAGGACTAGGATTTCCTCCAAGGGGAAATCCTTGGTTGATAGACTCCATTTTTCTCAACCTAAAGACCAACGAGAGAATTTGTGATGTTATTCCGATTAAAATAAATTTTAGACGCTTTAACACAACTTGTTTTTTCAATTTTTAGGAGTCGAGAAAAAACAAAAGTTGACTCTAGTCGCCTTCGATTTTTAATGAGCTTGAAGTGACAAGTGCTCAGATGGAACTTTTCTTTTAAGGAGTCTGAAAAGGAGAAAAATAGACTTCTCTGAAAATCTAGGCAGAGGGGATTACCAAACCAATCGCAAAACTACAGAATACCTTTTACGGTACAACAGTCAATCTTCCCGAATGTTGTGTTCAGTGCATTACAATTGATAGGGCGGCAGACATGGCTTCCTAAGGATAAAGGATGCAGCCTATTGTGGTATCCCAATATATATTCGACGGTACGTGGGAGCACAAGTCCATACTGGCACTTGCCATCTCAGAGTGGAGGAATCACCCAACCAACAATGAAAACAATAGTTACCAGGTTTTA
>APFE031169008.1:32256-45020 GCA_000404065.3 Pinus taeda | reverse complement strand
CCAAAATTGCCATCCCCTCAATTTGCCACCAAAAACCCTAAAAACCCTAAATCAACCCTTTTGATCAGTTTACTAGCCTATAATCAGTGTTACCCTATTGGTCATCTCATCCATTGAAGATTTTACTGAGATTGACCGGAGAGAGCCTTCTCCTGCCCCGTAGGGCTAGCTACGAGGCTAAATGGTTTGATGTAGCCTTGAGGTTTACCTGTCTCAGCGTGAGGTGAAATTTCAAGCGCTAACAGAACAATTAAACGTTTGGTTCTTTTAATGGGATAAATGCATCAGTGTGTTTATTCAAATAAACGCACCGGTTACCGGATTTATTTTTGATTGAAAATTATTTGATTTATCTGTAAAATATATTTAATGGCTTCTGCATTAAATGATACAGGTTGTATATTGGTAAAAAATGTTTGATAAGGCATCAAGTAACAAAAATATTGATTGACACAATGATAGCACATCAAAAAAAGCAAAGGAGACAAGTTCTTTGTAAATTCTTTACAAAATTAATATGTTTGAACTATATGTAAGTTTAACTAATAGGTATTGGTTGGTGTGTGTCATGTAGAGTCACAAAATGAAGAAGGTCAATAAGATTATTTCTAATCGAAGTGCATAAGAGCATAAAATCATGATATAAAAATTATAGAAGGATGATTCAGGTGAGTGAAAAAATATTATTCAATATGATATTTTTTTTTCTTTTGAATTTTCATTAATAATATACCTAAGAATATTAGATAACATGTTTCAAACAATCTATTAATTCATATATGTTTAATTTTCTACAGGAGAAACAACGAAGGAAAAGATCAATGTCGCTCTTAGAAAATAAAAATTATAGAACATGTAAATTATGATGAATTGGTCCTTAGCTGGTGCTAAAGGTTAATGAAAATGATCATTTTTTTTTACAAAACTATGAGGGATATAATGGAACAAACGTATAGACATACTTTCCACTTACAATATAAAAGTCAATCAAATGATTCTATGAACCAAATTATCTGTAAACTACAGGAAGTGTTTCTAGGGAAATGGTCAATGAGACATGTGAGACTTGCAATAGCAAAAACATACAACAACAAAAAAGAATAATTCAAAAGGTAATATTCCTAATTAAAATGATTTTCTAGAATTATATGTATACAAACCATTCATTTATTAATATGGAAATTGTTGTATTTAGTTTTCATATATCAATATAAAAATAGTTTGTTACTTTTTTGAGGAAGATTATGAAAATCCCAAATGATCAATGAGCTGATATGTGAAAAATGATAGTAAGAATGCCCAAAAAAGTGTACAAGGAGATTGCCAAAGAAATGGAGATAATTGCATCACAGGAGGAGTCATTTCAACGACAACGTGCTTCAAATGTATGTAATCATGATTGAATTTGTATATATAAATAAATAATTTAGCATTAAATATTAATTTTCATTTAGAAAAGAAAACAAAATGGAACTCATTCAGCACATAAAAAATGACAAGGAAGAAAAGGGTTGATTTCAATGTTTAATTGTTAATATTTCTTTATAATAATTCAAGTTTCATTTTTTTATATTTTAAGTTGTTTTGTAGCAACCATCCTTGAATTTCTTCAAATAGGTGTTAACATACAAATAAGAGCGATCAGAAGAATTGATTGACATTGGGTTAAATAAGGATTGTGAGGATATGTTGGCATTTCAAAAATTAATAGTGGAATTTGTAAGCATCTATGTTGTTTTACTTCCCCGAGTTTATAATTAATAGAACAAAAAATTCCTTTATATTAGATGTATGATTTATAATGGGGTTTAAAACATGCATGGAACAAAGTATGGAACTACACCAGCAGAAGACTTGTTGCAACAAGGCATGAGACTTGGTTTTGAAACCACGTGCACATATTACGAGTCACTTCTTACTATGGTACATTTCTATTTGGTTTATATTGATGCATATTATTTATTTCAATTTTCATTATTCTCAACAATATAGATACACTTATTACACTTTAATTTTATGTTTGTAGATGGAACAAGATCAAGAAGATGAAAACATTCAATGCAATCAACAAAACATTCCCCAAAATAACCCCAAATCTTGGAAGTAACTTGAGCATTGACAATAGTTCTAGTGAAGAATGATGATTTATTTGCGTATCAATGCAACTTATTGTATTTTTTGAAATAATTTTCTGTGAAAATCATAAATTTTGTTTAATGTAATGGACATAGTGTCCCAATTGAAAGACGAGGGGTTACCAATAACAATCTCATTTTGTATGAAAACTATCCTCTTATTAATATATAATAAAATACATTTTAGTTTATTCTATTGTATTATCCAATATCGTTGTGAAATGTTATACCACAAATTAAATATTATAATGAAGAGATGTAAAACATGATAATATAAAAAATTAATCCAAACATCATATAAAAATGCACTAATCAAATTTTAAATTTATATGAGTATTGTTATAAGATATATCTCGATTTTTCGATGAATAACATATTTTAGAAATTACAATAATTGCACTATCACAAGTTGATGTTTCCCAAAAGAGAAAATCTCATACAAAAAAATCGGATCGTCCATAACATAAAAATGCACTAGTTCGTTATGTTATATAAAAGCATTGTAACAACATCTATTTGTATGACTGGCGCCTTTTTCAGAAAACGATAGCCCCAGGGCATTTATTTCTTCAAGCACCAGTATTATTTGAAATTAACGCCCTAGAGCATTGTAATTCGTAATACACCAATGCTTTCATAGAATTAACACCTTGGTACTACAAAATATTATTTCTAGCCCTATGCATTATGAAAACTAATAGCACCAGTGTTTTTATATAACTAACACATCAGGGCATTTATACAAAAAATATGCATCAGCACTACAAGTTTAAACAAAAGAACTAACACAAAATTTATTTTTTTCATGGCTTGGTGTCGTTCCTTACAAGAACACCCCAGAGATGTTTTTTATCTATTATCCCTGATGAGGTATACATTACGCACTAGTGCTCTTTGCATTTAATGCCTCGGTGATTTTAATTGTGTATGCAACTTGGTGTGTTTATATATGTAGCACACCAGCGCTACTTTTTCAATTAATGTGCCACAAAAAAAGCATCCGCTAAAACCTCTGACCATGTAGATTTTTTCAGTTGTGATGAAGTTCTATTAAAATATCTGCTAAAATATCCACTATTGCAAACGGATTTTTTAGCAGATGTTTTTTTGATAAAATTTTCCAATTTTATAACACTAAAAACCTCTATTAACCTCTGCTAGAAGGTATTTTCCTTGTAGTGCAAAGAGAATGGAAGCCTGCTCTCATACCACCCTGTAACCACCTCCTCCCACATTTACCCAATTTCAAAATCCTGTCAAGGTAAACATGAGACGAATAATTACTATGACATGATCTAACCTCCCAACTCTAGTTAAGGAAGTCAGGCTTATAAACTAACAACTCACAACATCCCTCAAGGCTATAGGACATTCAGGGGCGAAAGGACCACCCCAGGTGACCAAGCCCTAAGTTGGGGTTGCATTACTCAATTTTTAACCGCCAACCACATGCATGATAAGGCCTCCATGTAGTTATAAGCCTCCAACCACATGCATAACACTCACTAAGTGTGGTTTTGACCCAAATTGTCGAGTTCAGAGGGAGTGGTCCTGAAATTTGAGCAATAATTATAGGTTAGCCTCTAGACCACTGTCGAGAACTTCCTATAACTTCTCAGAATCATTAATGAAATGACAAGAAGGCTAAACCTTCAAACTTGAATTAAAAACATGACCTAGATTGACTAGAACATACTAGGAATCTCATCAGACACATGGAAAACATGTAAGCTATAGGTCATGAATGCATATCTGATTATAAAAGTATGAGATTCAACTGAGAATCATCGAGAAGGCCTTACGCCCTCTCCACATAGCTTCAAAAACACTTATTAGTCCATATATTTATCAATCAATCACTAGCTAAAAAATTCATGACAAGAACCATAAATGATACACATCCTATAACCAACATATAACTAGAAAATAACCAGCATATAAAACATGGTATAGCAACCATAAGATTACCATCATAATAAATAGATATACTCATAGATCACCATAGGAAAATGTCTCATATTAGCGTAGGAAAGTACGAACCAAGTCATAGACTTCCACGTAACACTTGACCATAGATTGGGTTGAACCAAATATCTCTTTCAACCAATCACGCCCATGCCACATTTCAAGCATGAATGTGGGATCTCATGGGATAAACCAACACAAACCAAAATAGGTATTCCAAAGTCCAAACCACCTCAACCCTCAACCAATGATTCCACCTCGTGGTCAAACATCACTATCACCAACCAGATCGGTCTCTACCCAACTATACAAGGATCTAGGAACTAGTAACTCAACCCATAACCTTCCAAAGCTTCCAGAGCATTTGTCAAACTCGGCTCTAGGGACTAGTAACTCAACCCACCAAGGGCTCAAAGTGTTTCTCCCAACCTAAGCTCTAGGACTAGTAACTCAACCCAAGATGTTTCAAGTCTTCCAGGTCATTTGTTCCAACCCATAACCATAAGAAATTTTGAGCACCAATCAGAAAACAACCAAGTGGAAAAACCCACAACACCATGGTTATCCAGGAAATGAAAAGGTAAGGCTAAAACCATTGTCAATCCAGGAAATCCTCCATGCCAATGACAACACATAACCAAATAATCACATGCATACACCATGCATCCATAAATCAGCACGGAAAACACACATGCAACCTGTTACCTACAAATCAATCCAGTTGTAGTTGTTGATCCACCTTTTCCCTTGCTCTTTCGTGTTTTCCTTTTCCTTCTTTCTCCAAATCCAAGTGAATACTAGAGTGCACCAAGCATGGTCCAAGAATGCTCTAAGTGTGCAATAGTATGATAGAATGAGAGAATAGAAAAGACCTCCAAATCTAGAATGACAAAAAACTATGAACTGATCCTCAGAAGCCTTTTTATCATTGAGGCCTCTATTTTCTTCATTTTCCTTCAATTTTCCTCTCATGAAAATTTGTGACCCTTCACCTCCCTCTTCTCTTATTTTCCTTTAATTTCATAAATAAATGCGAATTAATGCGTCTTTTCCTTTGCTAATACCTTTTCCAATTTCCATAACCATATTTAATCACCAATGATACCCATCACTATGTTTTTCCCAACATTCAACTTGGAATATGTGTCCAATTACCTTGGTCCTCCTTTTATTTACATGAAAATCAATGAGGGGTTGTTACAGTAACAACCCTAAACATAGACAAATCCTTGTCTATGGGAGGTAACAACGATTGAATGAACCATTTCCAAAGAATCTTGTGAGGAAGCTTGGTTCAAACTAACCTCTTACGTCGCACCACTCATGAATATGATTAGACATGAGAGTGGACTTATGTTGTTTAAATTTGGATAAGAGATGATAATCGATGTTGTACCTTGTAAGTAACTAAAAGTGAGTCAAAAATTTATGGGCAAAGGAAGAAAATTCATTGTAAGATGGTGTATCCATTTCAATATAACATTTAGTAGCATCTTAATTCAGGGTACATTGGAACATACGTAATTTGATTGAATCATCCACCAAATAGTTTGATGAACACCACAGATGGTAGGTGGTGATATGTGTTGATGGATCTTCTCTAGGCTTCCCCTCAAACTTGGGGATATCATATGGAAATTTAGCAGGCATAGGTGGCCACCAAGGATCATGATGGATGGGATCATTCGTTAGCTTAGCTAAAACTTGAAGATAAAAAGAGGATAAGAAAGGATTATGAAGCTGACTGAATGGGTCATAGGATGAAGAGCCCCTTGACCAATCATGAGGCCCCCCCATACCTTGGTTATGAGTAACAGGTTGTGCACCATGGTGATAATTCATCCTAGAATATAAAGGATGTGGGCTAGTGTAACCAGTGTAAGGGGTTTTCCCCTAGGGTAAGTGTCCCTAGAAGTCAAAGGACCCCCAAGAGAATGAATGTTAGTAGGGTTGTACCTAACACGAATAGAAGGAACTCCTTACACAATAGCACCAACATAACGAGAATAATCATAGGGATCACAACCCTAATAGTGGGGTTGACTCTAGGTAAAATAACCCCTCTAGGAAAAGTACTAGAGGATGACGCCCCTCAAAACAATGAACTATACCAGACTTGAGAAATACTAGAAGCAAGGCTGCCTCTATACTGGCTAGGATTAATAGATGATACTCCCCATATATTTATGGAGGTTACCATAACCATCTAAGGAACAAGAATAGTAAGTTGAGAAAAACTAGGAGTAAATATTCCCAATCCTATAGACTGACCAGGGGTAACTCTCATAAATGGCATAGATGAAGGAACGAGCAAATAGACACTAGGGAAATTTGTAGGAGTCATAAAAGAGACAAGTGGAATGCCCCAAGAGGATGTGAGAGGTGTATAAGGAGGTGTATCTCCCACCATATTTAGTGGTGGCAATGATGACATAGTAGCAGAGACTACAAATTTAGAGGGTAAAAAGGAATTAACCTCATCCATTAGTAGAAAAGGAACGCATGTGTAGGTAGGTGTAGAACCATCATATTTCAGCCCCAGTAACTCTGGTCCTGACAGGTTAGTCAAAATTTGATTGAAAGGAGAATAATAATCATCTATAAGTATCTCGATAGATATCAAGTCACTACTAAGAGGACCAGAAATATATTCCTCAACTTTAGGTAACTCCAGGTCTTAAAAACCAACAAGCATTCTACGAGCAAGAGTCAACATTGCACCCCTCTCGAGAGGTAAGCCTAATATTCGACGTGACTGATAGTGACTGGGTTCAGCCAGGGTGAATAAATAGACATTTAATAAATCAAGTTAGTACATATACCCCTAAGTCTAAACTACTAACTCAGACCAAACAACACACACCAGAAAATCCCTAAAAGGTAGTCACACATGTAAACCAATCTTAGTATTATGTTTCAAATGGCCTTCCAAAAGACTTCTTACTTGCGGGGTCCAATATCCGCAAGAAGAGTTTTCTAGGGGAAGGTAGGGTAGAGGGATGGTTGCTTCCCACAACCACCACTTATAGGGTTTTCTTTATAGGAATGGTCACTTAGTACCTTTGTCCCATGGGGGTGCATGAATATTTTTCTTTTGCGTAACACGGTATTCCTTACCACGAGTTGGATAGCCTCAAGGATAACCTCACATTGTGACCTAAGCATAACCCCCTCTTACATGGGTTTCTGACTCGCTCTGCTTTTTTACTTTGGGATGATGGAGGATTTTTCACTCCCCAGATTAGGCTATTGAGTTTGTTTTATATTCTTGGAGTAATTGAATCACACACCTAGCTCCAAAACCCTAGCCTAAGCTAATCTTGGTGTACTACCAGCAAAAATAAAAGATGAGTCTAGTAAATTTTTTAACGTGTTAATTTTAAGGGTTGTTGTATTACTCAAGTGGGTAGCGACATGACACAAGATGGTGTGAAAGACTCTTGTTAGTGAAAACCAAAATTGAAATTATATGAAAATGCAATATTTTATTTTTCTTATTTCGATGAAACCTATCCGTTGTCAATCCTAGATACAATATTTGGATTTCAAGGAGACCAGTGCCAAGGGCATTCAGATTTGGTGCATTCTTATTTATCTATGAAGGTTTTAGAGCACCATTTGATGTCACTTATAATTTGAGTTTAGTTGGTTCAAGACAACTTAAGAAAGATACAACTAGCGAAAATCTTATACATGAGAGATGCACAGTAATATAAATTTTCAATCAATGGTGGCCAATATCATTCGAGGGCTTACAACTTATTTTCTTTGATATAGATATGATAGCAGAAGAAATAAGAGGTGAAATCCATCACATAGAGCTTGAGAACTCAAGAATTCTACATATATATGGATTTAGATAAAAATGATAGCAAAGAAATATTGGTGGATGATAAGATACATGGAGTGAATTTAAAGATTTGACACACATAATTTACATGCATTATTCATCAATAGTTTGATTTAAATGACTGCATTTAAGAGGAAACACATCTAGTAGCTTCTTAACATGAAATCTGAGATGAAAACGTAACATTTATGAAAACAATAAGGAGAAGAGACATATTGAAATCCCAAAACAAAGGAATCACCATAGATATTGCATTAATATTCTACGAAACATACATTCTAAAAGAACCAAAACAGTGCCTTCATAAAACAATACGAAGTTCCTTTCCAAAATTTTGAACCTTTCTTTTGTCTCTCAAAATTGAATATATAGGAATTTTAGATAGAGAGGTCATTAGAGAGATATTCTTTTCTTCATTTAGTTCATCATGACAAAACATGTCAAAAATCTAGCGTGTGCAAACACACAGTTGTGCTTAACTAGAATGTACTCATGTAAAAGAACAAAGTAAAAAATTAAGTGAAAATAATATAAAAGTAATTGAAATGCCAAAGTTGGCATGATTTAGAGGATCTGCAAGAGCGGTGAGACGATGTGGTCTGTTGTGGAGTGCGTTGTGCCCGTGGATCATCAACTTGGATGAGTGGTGGATTAATAATTTTTTCACACCATTGCCATAAGATTGGAGGAGGGTGAGGAGTAGAGCTGAACTGTTTGTAGCTAATCATTAAATCAATTATACTCGAGTATTCCAACCTGTGATGAAAGAGACTTCTAACCATCCTGAGTATTTGAAACTCTCTCTTTAAGAAATTCACCACCACTTTACCCTTAAGAGTGTTAGTTTTCTCGTGGGATTAACTTGCCCTTCTTTTAGCTTCTATCATTTTATGATTGCACTGTTCTTGAGGTAGCAACTCCCCACAAGATCCCTAGTAGTTAGGTAGCCTAGCCTACATGATTATGTAAAAATCTTTGTTGAAAGAGGCTACTTCCTTTTGTACCTTGACCAGGCTTTGTTCTACTCTAGCTCTGGCTTCTTCTTTCAAAACCACTTTGGAAATCTCCATCACGGCACTAAGCCTGTCCACTACGTCCATAGGTCTCAACTCCTCGATTGACCTTTCATTCATGAAAATAATAAACCTCTGG
The DNA here is from genome assembly GCA_000404065.3 of Pinus taeda. NCBI lineage: Eukaryota > Viridiplantae > Streptophyta > Pinopsida > Pinales > Pinaceae > Pinus > Pinus taeda. Next base: position 35,918 of record APFE031169008.1, on the reverse strand, counting down.
GAAATCTAGGAGCTATTTATAATTATCTCTTTGGTTTTCATCATTGATGAATCATACTCCCTGCTAGTGACCCTTTGCTTATGTATTAAAGTCAAATATTCCCAACTAAGATTCATTTCCTCAATAATCTCATCCCACACCAATTGCCTAGCTTCAAGGGCAGACATATTCCCTTCAATTTAGCCTTCATCTCATTATATTCTATGTTGTAGCCTGTAGGTTCTTATTAGAATGTGCAACATTGGTAACTGCGACATGCAATTGTGTTTCCTTCTAAGATAACCTAGCATTTGCAATACATAAGTCCCTTTGTGTTTTTGTTAGTTCAATTTCAGAAATTTGAATCTTAGTCAAGGCTTGGGTGAGGCACTCATTGGGGTTCTGGGGATCTCTAGGCACTACTACCTCACATACATGAGTGTTAATCTTCTTCCACAATTCGGCCACCATTTTTTCCAAAGCCAATACTTCATCTCTTCTATCAGTCAAGTCCTTCATTAGTTTCTCTTTGTCCATCTCGACATGTGCCATCTCCTTTGTCTGGACATGTTCACCGCCAAGCATATTTAGCCTATGCCTTAGTTCTTGATTTTCTTTCTGAGTTGATTGGAGAATTACTTCCACAGTTGTTTTGTCATCTGGATTTACACCCAGTTTAATTATCAACTCTTTAAATGATTCATTTTGGAGATATAAAGCTATGGAGTTGGCATTGACAATTTTTACTCTATGAGAGACATTTTCTATAAATGTCTTAGCTTTGCTAATGGTCATGAGGTTCTTATCTAGATCATTATATAAAATCTCCCCTACCTGCTTATGTAAGTTAGCCTTATATGACACAGGGGCATTTGTTAAGTTCAGAGAGACATCCAGGGTTTTGAATTAGGATCTTGTAGGTAAAGACTGCACTAATGGATGTTGCAGTGAAATTATCATGTCGTCCCTCTCTAGGTCCATAAAAATCAACAATTAAGTGTGACAAGGTGTTGATTGAGAATCCATCACCCTCTACATCCTCTCCTTGATCTTTCTATTTCTTTCCTCAATAGCTTTTTCTATATGCCAACTAGATTGTGTAGCAGCAGCATTGTCCTTAGGGTTTGGAATGACTACTTCAGTGGTGGATGAAGTTGCAACTTGTGGTGGATTTTATAGAGTAACTTGAAAGGTTGGATGATCTGGCACTGATTCCTCTAGCTATATCCCCATTTCTTCTTCCTCTTCTAGACATTGACTATTATCCTTTTTATTTATACGGGCTTCCTCCATCTCGGTATCCCCAAATGAGTCAATGGTCCTCTTTGACACTTTTCCTGTGTTTACTGGGGATTCAGTCTCCATTTCCGTATTAAGAGGCCATGAATCAAAGATAGATTTCCATTCAATTTAGGGCTTAGGGTCATGTACGTAAGTTGATGCTTTAAACTTTTCTCTCCTTTGGGAAATGATGCCTTGGGGATCATAATGGCAAGTTTCTCCCTTTTCGAGCTCCATGGACTCAAGTAAGGCCTCAACTATTTTAAAATCTTGCCTTGCATTTACAAAAAGAGGACCCACAATTTATCCCATTTTAAAAATATAACCTTTCTTTGCTGGTAAAAAATGAAGCACGTCTAAACTAAAGATTTGCCAAATAAATTCAAGGGTAAAAATCCTCATAGGCATGAATATTGATAGGTGGTATCGAAGAAGTTCACAATCGTAAACCCGAAACTCTATGTAATCCTCATAGAGGTACTAGTATCCTATCATGGCATCCTTGCTAAGTTGGAGGAACTCCTTTTGTTGCGGGAAGATTCTAGGTGGTGGAGTCCCATGGATGATCCTATATGTAATGGTCACGAAGGTCGAGATGAATCGGGAATACCCACCGAGGCTAAGTCTTCTTCTTATAGAGATATTCCAATCAAAGACAAAATTTCTTTGTTTTTTGGGAGAGAACACATGGAGGTACAAACATTCGAATTATTCAATATGGATATATACGAATAGGTAGAACATAAGGGAATAGTAGTGAAAGTGAGAAGAGGTAGGGAAGTAATGAAGCTAAAAACACATGATCGCAGATAAGTAGAGTGGGATGTTGAGCAAGCAACCAGGTTGTTTCATTTTATGTAGACACCCCAGGATGGCGTTATTTATCATGTGAGAGCTATCTTCATCCATTAAATAGGTGATTATAGACATGATGGGTCAAACAGACTCTTGGAAGGGGGTTATTGGGGAAAATTCCTCTGGGGGAAGGGATTTAACTTCAAGGGAAAATATTTGTTCCTCGAAAGACTATTGTTCATCCAGAGGGAGAGTAATGAAGTGATGGACTAGGGTAGTGTCAATGAATGGATACATAGTGGAAGAAATAGGAAATATTAAAGCCCTTTGGATTAAGGTAGGGGTTACTCCCAGAATTTTAGTCCCTGATGTAGAAATAAAGCAGTTCTTGTCTACTTGGTATGTTGTAGCGAGCTAGGATATAAATTAAGGGAAACGATGGACTGAAGGTGTGATTTGAAAATACACACCAGAGTCAACAACCCTCAAAGTGTCTTCTTCCCTCACATGGTTAGAAAATAGGTCAAAGTGGAGGTTGATGAGCTGATAAGAACAAGCAAGGTCAGAAAGTTGACTATTAGAATCCTTTAAGGCCTCGAGACCACAAGGATTGACCTCATGGGTTTTAGGGGTTTCGAGCACAGTTTGATTCATTTTATTGATTAAATCAAAGTAAAAATATAGGTGGTCGGGGTGTTAGGTTACCTAGAGCCTGTAGGAGTGTCTAAAAGTGACATTGAGAGTGGTTCTTATATGGCTCAGGTATGCGGAGTGGGAGGTCCTGCATAGGTGACTAGGTGGGGATATTCTTGTTGGGACTATAGAGTAGCTGTCAGGAAAGGTAGGTTTTAGCAACAAGTTACTATATAGTAAAGAGAGGATATGCATCCACGTGGTGAGCTTAGGTATCATAGGAAAGGTGCTTGACGTCTTAGGGTTGGTCGGGATAAAGGGAAGCAAAGAATAGGAATAGGAGAAAACAACATTATTTTACCTTTACCTTTACCTTTACCTTTAGGCCCTAAGGATGCTGGTCGTGAGGAGCCAATGAGAGGATCCCATCTGGTAGGTGGCTCTCACCTTACTATGGCAGGTAGTCCCTTGAGTGGAGTGAATGCTCTCCTTGCCCCCGAAACCAATTAAGATTGTTGGATTGGTGTTTGAATTTTGTAATATTCCTAATTAGCCATGGCTAATTGGAATATTTGATTTTGCCCAATTTTTGCCTTCTATAGTTATTTATAAATAAAAAAGTGAGGATGGGGGACATAACTCACATCAATAATAAAAATTCCTTCCTAGTAGCACAACGTTGTGACTTAAGGAGAAGCCAAGGGGGGCAAATGGGGACGCAGAAATGGGGCCCACGCAGACACATGGAGGGACTGCGCAAGAGGGAAGAACACATGGCAAGAGGGGAATCACGCAGGAGGAGGTGAGCCTAGGGATTGTGAGAGGCAGAGGCTATTAAATAGAGAGGATCCCCCTCATTTTGGATAATTCTAGTTATGAGAATTTGTGATAGTCATTTCGACTTAGAGCACGCTGGCTGTTTAGCTAGTCTGCAGCACTGTTTAGTGCATTGAGTGTCTCTGTTCGGAGATCTC
>APFE031169008.1:3819-21942 GCA_000404065.3 Pinus taeda | reverse complement strand
AAGAAACATTTTTCTGGGGGAGGCTGTAATATTCTAATTACATGGCTAATTGGAATATTCGATTTTGCCCAATTTTTGCCTTCTATAGTTATTTATAAATAAAAAAGTGAGGACGGGGGACATAACTCACTTTAAGAATAAAAAGTCACTTCCTAATAGCACAATGTTGTGACTTAAGAAGAAGTCAAGGGGGCCAAAGGGGGATGCAGAAATGGGGCCCACGCAGACACATGGAGGGATTGCGCAAGAGGGAAGAACACATGCAAGTGGGGAATCACGGAGGAGGAGGTGAGCCTAGAGATTGTGAGAGGCAGAGGCTATAAAATAGAGAGAATCCCCCTCATTTTGGATCATTCTTGTTATGATCATTTGTGATGGTCATTTCGACTTAGAGCACGCTGGCTATTTAGCTAGTCTACAACACTATTTAGTGCATTGAGTGTCTCTGTTCGGAGATCTCACCCTTAGCCTCGGGGGACTTCGAGTGCCTGCTCGGGCAAGGTATTTCCATTGGCATTCTAGCAGTAGTTTCATCAGCGTTTCAGCAGTAGTTTCATCAGCATTTCAGTGGCAATTTCATCAGCATCTTTAAGGAACTGCGCAGAACCCCAAGAGGGTGATTTTCAAGGTTCAGCCATTTTAGAAAATCTTTTTGGGTTTTTCTGGGTTTCTTGAGTAGAGTCTGATTCCAGAGTTTTAGCCTTTTCTGAGGAGGGGAGTAGCCCCAAATCCTCATTCGATTTATAGTAGCAATAATAGCACGACAGTTTTCCAGCAATTGGGACGCAGATCAGTGTGAGGCCATTCCAGGAAAGATTTCTGGGTTCTTCTGGGTTTCTTGAGCAGAGCCTAAATCCAAAGTTTTGGCTTTTTCTGAGGAGGGAAGTAGCCCCAAATCATCATTTGTTTTCTAGTAGTAACAATACCATAACAGTAACATCCACGCACAGAGGCCATTCTTGTCATTCTGAGAGTATTTCTTCACTTGCCTTGTGCAAGTCGTGGTGCCATCTGTCTAATAACCTCTTGTACTCATTTATTGCTCAGTATAATAAAATGGCTTAGCATTTCTCGCTGCATTTCTTGTGTATCTACTTATATTCTGGTTTACATTATTATATGTTGTTCCACTATTATTTTTTCACTTCTGGGTTATTATATCATTTGCACATATTTGGTTGGAGTTTTTGCTATGATTTTGAGGAATATTCGGATTAGGAATATTACAAATTTTCAGCGTCGACGATGTTCCTCCCTTTAATTATCATGCAAGATACACCCCTAGAGTTGGTTTAGGAGCGTCGGAGGGTCATGAAGGATGGTGATCATGGTGAAATAAAAACTCCCTTTACCCTATGCTCAAAATATCATCGGGCCCCTTGATCATTTGGGTCATGGTTAGGTAAGAGCCCCTAATTTGCAATACATGTTGCAATGTGGATTTTTTATTGAAAGAGGTTGGTCCTTATGTTTTCCCTTGAGAGAGATTATTCACTTTAACTTTGATAATCACAATCATTTTTTAATCTTTGGAGAAGCATATCAGGGTTGGATATAACATCGGCTCCAATTGCGGATGGTGTATTGGCAACAATGCACCTAGAACCTGCAACTTGACATCTTGCTCCTTGGGCATGAAGTCTTATAACTGAAGACATTTCAATGACAAAAAGAACAAATAATAAGAACTTGAAACATCATATAATATTTATAGATAGCACACCGTTATTTACAATGAATGAGGAGAGATACCTTTAATGTTGGAAATAATGTTTGAGGAACTTCCCATTTACTGGTAGTTCCAATGATTCACTTTCCAGGTTTTCCAATAGGAAAGTATTATTTCCTTTTTCTTTAGAGCTTTTGAAGGGGTTGAACCATAATGGGTCAAAATTTCCATGCTTGCTTCTAACATCCCAACTCAAAACTAAATTCGTTGGTTGAAGTGGTGTGTCTTTTTCTTTCTTGTCAAACATGGATTTCATTTTCTGCTAATAGTTAATCAATTTTTTACTAACCTACTCCCTGCTTTCTTGAAGCTCCACCAATTGATTTATTCTCCAGGTTATGGCTTTTGGTTCTTCTTTTGCATCTTGCAATATTTTTTCCACTCACATTACAAGCTATATAGGGATTATTATTGTTTTTCCATAAAATAATTCAAAAGGTGATTTCCCAATGGATCTCTTAGGGGTGACCCTATTAGCCCATAAAGCGAATTTTAGTTGAGAATTATGATTTCTCTTATTTTCTGTAATTGCTTTCTTTTGGATCCTCACCATCGTTTTGTTGAAGGACTCAGCTAGCCCATTTCCCTGAGGGTAGTATGTAGTAGAATGACCTATCGTAATATTAAACTTTTGACAAAAGTTGATGAATTTAGCAGACTTAAAGACCTGAGCATTGTTAGTTACATTTTTCATAGGGAAACCAAACGTAGACAAGATATTCTCCTCCAAAAAATTTATGACCATGGTGTCAATTGCATCTCTTGTTGGTATTGCCTCCACTTATTTTGTGAAATAATCAGTGGCTTTGAGTATCCACTTGTGTTGCCACTGGAAGAGGATGTATTTCTCCTATAAAATCTAGTCCCCACTATTTGAAAGGATCCTCAATACAAATAGGGATCAAAGGGAGGGGATCTAATTTCTACTTTTCAGCAAATATCTCACACTTCTGATAGGCCCAGACCTGAGAGTGAACTTATCCAAAGAGTGTAGGAAAATAAAACTCGGCCTTCAGTATCTTATGGGTTGTAGTCTTCCAGGTGTAGTGCCCCTCGCAAACACCATTATGAAACTCTTCAGTTACCTCTTGAACTTCAATCTCTACCAGGCACAGTAGTAGAATCCCAGTGGGGTCCTTCCAATACAACTACCCATTGAATATAAGAAAATTTGGAGCATGTAGTCTTAATGTTTGGTACTTGGATTTGTCCATTTTTAGCAGGCACCTTAAAAATAATAGATAATGGATGATATCTCTATACCATGCTGATGTTTCATATTTAATATGGGTTATTTGGATCAAAGTTTTGATATTTGACTGTTGTATTCCTTCTTCATCTTCTCCTGCCAATAAATTAATCCCCAAGGCCTGGATATTAGATTCTTATAGGATTTTCTCTAATCCCTTCCCTTTGATGAGCTTCACAGGCTTAATGTCTAAGTCGTATTCTTGGATTTTTGCAATCCACCTTCCTCTTTTTCTATTGCTATCTCCTTCTACGAAAATGTCTCTAATAGCTGCTATTGGAACATAAGCTACAATGTTGGGGTGTAGTACATAAAATTTGAATGCCTTCAATTCTTTTACCAAAGCGTAAGCCTATTTCTCCAAGATTTTATAATTCAAGTCCACTTCTCTCATTACTTGAATGAAGAAGGCCATAGGCTGCTTGTGACCCTCCTTATTCTTTTGTACCAGCAATAACAATTGTATGAGGGGGAGCAAAGGAAAATATGTAAAAAGGTGTTGAATAATTAGGGTTGACTAATAGGGTGCTTTCGCAAAAGATGTTTTGGTTCTGGAGAAGGGTTCCTGATAATTTGGGCTCCACTTTATTTCATTTTCCTTTTTTAGTATATCAGTGATACCTTTCATTATTTCTGCATAGTTGGGTATAAACCTTCCTAGGAAGTTAATCATTCCCAAAAACACCTAAATCTCATCCTTGTTCCTAGGTAATGAAATGTGGTTAATAGCCTCCACTCGCTTGGGATCAATTTTTACCCCCTCCTGTGCCACTATGTTCCCCAATAGTTTAACTAGGCTCAGAGACAACTAAGATTTATTTGGATTCAAAGATAGTCCATATTTCCTGCATTTATCAAAAGTGAGTTTTAAGTGCAAGATATGTTCTTGATCAGTTTTAGAGAAAATTGTGATGTCATCTAAGTAGACCACTACAAATTATCATCAGGGTGTACTGATACCTAGATATACCCTGAAAAACCATCCATCATGGACATTCGAGCTGACCCAAATACCTTTTGTAATATATAGTCCATATTAGGAAATGGGTAGTTGTCTTTTAATGAGGCTCTGCTAAATTTCCAGAAATCCACACACAACTTTATTTCTCCATTATTTTTTCTGTCTAGAAATAGGTTTTCCACCCACTCAAAATATCTCAAAGGTACTATGATTTTGGCTTGAAGAAGCTTCCTCACTTTCTTCTCAATGGATGGAAGTAGAGGAGGATTGATTTGTTTGAGTATCTGCTTACAAGGTTTCATTCCACTTTTTAAAGGAATCTTATGGTGAATAATGTTAGTATCAAATATCCTCAAATCATCATATGACTAAGAAAACACATCTTTATAGACTTTAAAGATATTTAAATACCTTTGTTTGTATTGTGAAGGGATCCCTTTTGAAATTTTGATCATCTGAGGTTCATCCTCTGAGCCAATGTTGCAATCTTCCACTTGTTCATCAGCTCCTTGTTCAGCTAGTTTTGAGGCTACATCATTTGTCTTGAATAACATTTCTAGAGGAACTAGACCATGAGGGATAGTGTTCCTCTTTAGCTACAAAAGTCTTTGTCCTGCAATAGTTTCTTCCCAAGGATTTGATTATTCTTCTGTCACTTTTTCATCTTCCTAGTCAATAGCTAAATTTGAAAATTATCCAATGACTTCTATAAAACACTTGATTTTCTTGACATCCTTGAACACCTGCCAATGTCTCACGTTATTAGGCACAGAGGGTGTGTACCTAACTTCGACCTCATACTTGTGAAGTGGATTTTGGGGTGGCTTAAAATTGTTGGTAGTTATAACAAGTGAGTTAGCCATTCGATTCCCTTCCATGGTTAGGAATTGGACATTGAATGCCAGGAGGAAGTTTTCCATCAAGTCCACACCTCATTTCTATAATCCCTTGGCCTGGGTTGTTTAGTTTGACATTAATTTTTTATTTTATTTACCACTAGCTCGGAGTCTCCATACACATTCAACATTCAATATTCAAATTCCTCATTGTGTGCAAGCCTAATAGTAATGACTCATATTCTTTGACGTTATTTGTTGCTTTGAATTCCAGTTTAAATGAAAGAGGGACCAAGCTACCCTCTAGAGATACTAGCAACACCCTTTCTCCATTACCTCTCTTGAATTAGCACCATCTAAGTACAACTTCCATACTTTTCCACTGTCTTTGAGCTGATCATTTAATTGGGTTGTTGGGTGTACTTGCATTTGTTCTAAGATAAAATCATCTTCTTCTAGTAGTAGATAAGAGAGATCACTCTCTCTCCCATACAAAGGAGAATTATTTGAGCCATCAGCTTTGGTAACTATTTTAATGAACCTTGATTCTCTATACAGTGGTCTTTCTTCCCCACCAAAGATGGGGACACTGGCATAAGTTAGATCCAACTTGATGGAACCTCCAATAATCGATCCCCAAGATTTGGAGAGGAGCATACCAAATCTTGTAGGGATATCATCTACTATGATGTCCATTACTACACTTTTTACTAGGATCTAAGCCAAGTTCACCACTAAGTCCTTTATCATTCCCAAGCATTTTACTCTCTTTTTTTTTTCCGAGGAAAAAACAAAAACTTTTTATTAGCAAAATAAAAAGTTTTACAATCTGTTTAAAACACTTCCGCAGAAGTTTCCCCCCCTAGAGCTGAGCACATAATACTGGTTGATTCTAATTAGTGCTTGTGAAAAAAAAACAAAAATATGCAGCTGCTCTGACTAGCAACTCTGTCCAGCAGCAACTCTATCCAGCAATGCCTTTTTCCTGCTGTATAGTAATATCATAACTGTTTTTTTTGTTTTAAGAACCACAGAAAAGGCCGCCTTCTATGAAGGAAAACAACCCCGCCTAACATATTCTGAGCGTATGAACAAATCGCTGTTTTAAAATGTCTGAGTTTTGAGGAAACTTTCTAATGCGGCCTGTGATATATCTTTACATAAAAGAAAAAGAATAAAAACAACGTCTTTGGAGCCTGTAGAAATAGCAAAACCTGAGAGAGATAAAAAGGAGGAGCTGTCTCCCCAATCATATAGGCGGAGCGAATGGTGGCTGGGCATTTTACTCTCTTAGAGTCGCAAGTGTAGAGATATTTGTACGATCTTGTTATTTACAGGCTGAGTTGTTCCATTACTATTAATGGCATCAGATTGTGAAAGGAACTTAAGTCCAACATGCAGTTGTGAAGTAGGAGGTCATGTACCACAAGAGAAACATAGAAAGGTGTAGTGGAGGGATCTTGCTCTTCAACATGAGGTCCAAAGACTACCATTTTCCTTTCTTCTTGGAGATTTAAACTATAATGTGATGTGGTTGAAGTGGATGGGAGCATAAATTGGTAGACTTGGGATTTATAAGTGGTTTGTTTCAAGAGTTCAGTTAAAGGAATTGGAATTTTGAATTTCTCAAGTTCCTTTTCAAGATTGAAGATAATTGGACCTTTTTCTGTAATACCACACTCTGTCAGTTCTCTTTCTTTTTCACAAGCCTGCTTAGCAGTGAAAGGTGCCTTATCTTCTTTGATGACTTTGGGCTTATAGCATTTTTGATTTGCGGAATCCTTCATTTTTCTAAATATTTGGATCTAAAGGTCCATTCCCCTTGTCAGATGGTCTAGGAGTCTCTTGAGAAGAAGCACCTTCATTTTTGTATTGTTCCTTTGATCTCTTTCTAGAGGATCAGAGATCATATTTCTATGCAGTTGGGCCTTCCTGAAACCAACATACTTCTTGCAGTAATCACCAATCTCTCCATCATTCAAAATTGCATTCAAATCATCCCCTTCTTCTTTATATGTTCTAATTTATTGCTCCTCATCTGAGAAAGAGGAATACAAGTTCCCTTGAACTTCATGGGTGTCTTGTATCTGCTCATCCAAATCATCCTCTATGTAAAATGGGGGATGCATATAGTCTTGTTGTTCCTTCCTTTCCCTTTATAGTATCTATAATGGAGGTCTTATGTACTGGGAAATAAATCCTCAATTAGAAACTTGAGCATTTTTTCTCGGGAGATTTTTATTTTCTAGTTCCAACTTAACTAGTTTATTTGATAAGTTTTTTATTAACTTGTCCATTTCCTCCATATTATGTTCTTGGGACTCTTTTCCATGATTGGAGGAGGTTGCTTCCTCTTTTCCTTTCTTCTTTTCTCTAGGATTAGTTACACTTCTCAACTTTCTTGTGGATGTGAAGTTGGCTTCTACCTTGAGAGAGCATCAATTTGGCCTTGATCCAAATTACAAGACTTCCTTTCTCTTAGTTTGAAACCAAACTCAGATTCAAAACCCTAGCAAAAACTACTCGGGCAACGACCTGGGGAGGTTTAATTTCAATAGATAGGTTGTTGTATTGTTTATTAAACCTTTTTATAAATTCTGAAATATCTTCATTAGGTTTCTTCTTCATGGCTTTGAACTTAGTGAGAATGTACCCATGATCTCTCTTCTCTCCCCACTTTTGCATAAAGGAATTCTCCATCTCTTCCCAAGTGGCAATGGAAGCATATAGTAAGGATTTATACCATTTCCTAGCTTCCCCATCAAGATATTGGATGAAGAGCCTCAACACCACATCTGAGTGCTCAACATTTAAATTTTCTGCAAATGCACAAAATATTTCTATATGTCTCCATGTGGAGATATCATCTTCTTTGTTAAACCAGGATAGGAGTTTGAGGTATCCTTATGGCATGGCACTTAAAGGTCGAGCCAAGTCTAATGGAGCATATTTTTTCAGTAGGAAGCCCAGGACAACCATCTGGAGTAATGGAGGTGGTGTTAAATTTATCATGGATCTTTGTACTGTGACAAATTGTGGGAGAATAAATGGACTGGGACTTGGGGAATTGTTTATATTGTGAGTAGGACTATTATTGAAGATATATTTATGTTCCTTAAATTTAGGGGGAGGAGGGAATGATAAGGAAGGAGTGTTGACTGAAACTTTCTCTTATTTGAATTCTGAGGGGACAGTACTGTGTATAAGACCACTTTCGAAAGGATATACTAGGACTCTAGGAGTAAAATCTGAGCAATGAATTATGGAATATTAAGAGCTTGACGAGGAGGCTTCAGGAAATGAGGAGACAATAGCATCAGTGGTAGGGGTTTTCTCCTTCCAAACTCTCCTATAGATTAATTTTTCTAGTTCAAATACAGATGGTGTTGTTTGTTGAGAGGTATTTGAGTGGGTGTGGGGCCTTCTAAAATCTAGGATGATATTTTTATGATTTGGACAGTGGAGTCACCAAGGTGATGAATCTAAAACACAAACATATTTTCTCAGCTTACCAAAGATTGTATGAATGTCGTACCCAAGGGAAAAATTCTCTAATCCGTTCCCCATCAAAAACACCAGAAGATGTTCTTGGTCCTAGAGACAATCTCTAGATTGAAAGGAGACCAGTGCCTAAGACATCCATATTTGGTGCATTCTTATTTTTCTCTGAAGTTTTTAGAGCACCATTTGATGTCACTTATAATTTGAGTTTATTTGGTTCAAGGCAACTTCAAAAAGATACAACTCATGAATTCGTATACACAAGAGATGCACAGTAATATAAGTTGTCAATCAGTGGTGTCCAATATCATTCAGGGACTTACAACTACTTTTCTTTGATATAGATACGATAGCAGAAGAGATAAGAGATGAAATCCATCTCATAGATATTGAGAACTCAAGAATTCTACTTATATCTGGACTTAGATAGAAATGATAGAAAATAAATATTGGTGGATGCTAAGATACATGAAGCACACTTGAATATTGACTTCCATAATTCATACATGCATTCTTCATCAGTAGTTTGATTTAAATGAATCTTCATTTAAGAGGAAACACATCTAGCAACTTAACATGAAATCTGAGATGAACATGTAACATTTATGAAAACACTAAGGAAAAGAGACATAGTGAAATACCAAAATGAAGGAATCACCATAGATATTGCATTAATATTCTGTGAAACATACATGTTGAAAGAATGAGAACAATGCCTTCACAAAACAATAAGAAGTTCCTTTCCAAAATTATGAACCTTTCTTTTGTTGCTCAGAATTCAATATATAGGCCTTTTAGAAACATAAAGACCATTAGCGACATATTCCTTTCTTCATTTAGTTTATCATGACCAACCATCTCAAAACTCTAGCATGTGCAAATGCATAATTGTGCTTAACTAGAATGTACTCATGTAATATAACAAATTAAAAAAATTAAGTGAAAATAACATAAAAGTAATTGAAATTCCAAACTTGGCATGATATGGAGGATCTTGAAGAGCGGTGAGATGAGGTGGTCGGTTGTGGAGTGTGTTGTGCCTATGGATCAACAACTTGGATGAGTGTTGAATTAATAAATTGTTCATACTATTTCCATAAGACTGGAGGAGGGTAAGGAGTGGACCTGAACCATTTGTAGCTAATCTTAAAATCAATTATACTCGACTAGTCCAACCTATGATGAAAGAGACTTCTAACCATCTTGAGTAATTAAAACTCTCTCTTTAAGAAATTCACCATCATTTTACCCTAAAGAGTGGAAATTTTCTCATGGGATGAACCTACCCTACTTTTAGCTTCTATCATTTTCTAATTGTATTGTTCTTAAGGTAGAAACTCCCTATGAGGTCCCCAGCAGTTAGGTAGCCCATCTAGCATGATTATTTCAAACTCTTCATTGAAAGATGCCACTTCCTTTTGTACCTTGATGAGCCTCTATTATGATTTAGCTCTAACTTCTTCTTTCAAAATCACTTTGGAAATCTCCATCACAAAACTAACCTTGTCTACTACGTCCATATGTCTCAACTCCTCAATTGGCCTTTCACTCAAAAAACGAATAAACCTCTTGGAAATCTGGGAGCTCTTTATACTTATCTCTTTGGTGTTCACGATTAATGATTTGTACTCCCTGCTAGTGACCTTTTCTCGTATATTAAAGTCACATATTCCCAGTTGAGATTAATTTCCTCAATAATCACATCCCACAAAAATTTCCTAGCTTCAAGGAGAGACATATTTCCCTTAAATTTGGCCTTCAACTCATGTATCTCCTATGTTGCAGCCTGTAGGTTCTTATTAGCATGTTCAACATTGGTAACTATGACCTGCAGTTGTTTTTCCTTTTGAGCTAACTTAGCATTTGTAGTATCTAAGTCCCTTTGCATCTTCTTTAGTTCACTTTCAAAAAGTTGAATCCTAGTCAAGGTCTAGGTGAGGCGCTCAATGGGGTTTTGGGGGTCTTCAGGCACTACTATCGCACATACATGAGTGTCGATCTTCTTCTGCAATTCAACCACCATTCGTTCTAGAGCCAATACTTCATCTCTTTTATTAGTTAACTCCTTCATCAGTTTCTCTTTCTCCATCTTGACCTATGCCAGCTCCTTTGTATGGACATGTTCACTGCTAGGCATATTTATCTTATGCCTTAAATCCTTATTTTCTTTCTGAGTTGATTGGAGAATGACTTCCACAACTGCTTTGTCATCTGGGTTTACGCCCAGTTTAATTATCAACTCTTTATATGGTTCCTTCTAGAGATATTAAGCTCTGGAGTTTTCCTTCTCCATTTTTACTCTATTGGATACTTTTTCTATAAATGTCTTGACTTTACTTATGGTCATGAGGTTCTTATCCAAATAGTTGTATAACATATCCCCTACCTTCTTATGTAAGTTGACCTTATCTGACAAAGGGATGTTGATTAATTTCAGAGAGACATCTAGGGTTTTGAACTGGGATCATATAGGCAAATACTGCATTGATGGAGGTTGCAGTGAAATTCATATCTCATTCCTCTCTAGGTCCATATCAGTCAGCAATCGAGTGTGATGAGGTGTTGATTGGGAATCCATCACCCTCTGCATCCTCTCCTTGACGTTTTTGTTGCTTTCGTCAACATATTTTCCTATAGGCCAACTAGATTGTGTAGTAGTAGCATTGTCCTTAGGGTCTGGGATAGCTACTTTAGCAGTGGATGAAGCTGCAACTGGTGGTGTATTTTCTAGAGTAATTTGAAATCTTGGATGATCTAGCATTGGTTCCTCTAGTTCTATCCCCACTTCTTCTTCCTCTTCTGGACCTGGACCCCTAGCCTTTTTATTTATATGGGCATCCTTCATATCAGTATACCCAACTAATTCAACAGTCCTCTTTGATGCTTTTCCCATGTTGACTGGAGATTTAGTCTCCATTTCTATATTAAGAGGCCACGAATCAAAGCTATCTTTCCATTCAATTTCGGTCTTAGGGTCATGTACGTAAGTTGATGTTTTAATATTTTCACTCCTTCCTACAATGTTTCCTTGCGGATCATAATGCCAAGTGTCTCCCTTTTCGAGCTCCATGGACTTAAGTAAGGCCTCAACTATTTTAAAAGCCTGCCTTGTGTTTACCACAAAATGACCCAGGCTCTCCCATTTTTAAAATCTAATATTTCTTTGTTATTACAAAATGTAGGTCTACACTAAGGATTTATTGAATAAATTCAAGGGTGAAAATCCTCATAGGCATGAATACTAGTAGGCAGTATGGATGAAGTTCATAACTGTTTACTTGAAGCTTTGTGTAATCCTCATAGAGGTACCATTCTCCTATCATAGCATCCTTGCTAACTTGGAGGAACTCTTTTTTCTGTGGGAATATTCTGGGTGGTGGGGTCCCATGGATGATCTTTTAGGCAATGGACATGAAGTTCGAGATGAATTGGGAATACCCATCGAGGTCAGATCTTCGTCTTATAGAGATATTTCAGTCAAAGACAAAATTTTGTTGTTTTTTCCGAGAGAACACATGGAGGTCCAAACATTGGAATTCTTCAATATTGGTATATAGGAATGTGTAGAAAATAAGGGAATAGTAGTGAAAGTAGAAATGGTGGAGAAGTAATGAAGCTGAAAACATATGGTCGCAGATAGGTAGAGTGCGATGTTGAGCAAGCAACCAGGTTGTTTCATTTTATGCAAACACCTCACAATGGCCTTATTCATCATGTGAGAGTTATCTTCATCCCTTAAATAGGTGAGTATAGATAGGATGGGTCAAACGAACTCTTGGAAGAGGGTTATTGCAAAAAACTCCTCTAAGGGAAGGGATTTAACTTCAAGGGCAAATATTTTGTCCAATAAGGATAGTTTTTAATCGGGAGGGAGAGTAATGAAGTGATGGACTAGTGTAGCATCAGTGAACGACTGCATAGTGGAAGAAATAGGGAATATTAAAGCCCTTTGGATCAACGCAATAGTTACTTCGAGAATTTTAGTCACTGAGGTAGAAACAAAATAGTTCTTTTCTTCTTGGTATGTTGTAGCTAGCCAATATATAAATTCAGGGAAATTATGGACTGAAGGTGCGATTTGAAAATACAAACTAGAGTCAACAACCCTAAAAGTGTCTTCTTCCCTCACATGGTTAGAAAATAGGTCAAATTATAGGTTGATTAGCTAATAAGAACAAGTGGGGCCTGAAATTTGACTCTCATAATATATTAAGGGCTTGAGATCAAAAGACGTGAGCTCACAGGTTTTAGTAGTTTTAGACATGGTTTACTTCATTCTATTGAGTGAATCAAAGTAAAAATATAGGTGGTTGGGGTGTCAGGTTACCTGGAACCCATAGGAGTATTTGAAAGTGGGATTGAGAGTGGTCCTTATATGGTTCAGGTACACGAAGAAGGAGGTCGTGCGCAGGTGACCAAGTGGGAATATTCTTGCCAGGATTGTAGAGTAGTTTTTAGGAAAGGTAGGTTTTAGTGACAAGTTATTATATAGTAAAGAGATAGCAGTTGTCCAAGTGGTAATCTTAGGTATCAGAGGAAAGCTACATGGCGGCATAGAGTTGGTCGGGAGAAAGAGAAGCGAGAATAGGAGTGGGAGTGGACAAAATTATTTTACCTTCCCCTTTACCTTTTAGTCCCTATGGCCGCTGGTCATGAGGAGCTAATGGGAGGAGCCCATCTGGCAAGTGGCTCCCACCATACTATGTCAGGAAATCCCAGTGAGTGGAGTGAACTCTCTCCTTGCCCCTGGAACCAATCAAGACCATCGAATTGGTGTTTGAATTTTCAATGCCAACATTGTTCCTCCCTTTAATTCTCATGCAAGATATGCCCTTAGAGTTGGTTAATGAGCATTGGAGGGTCATGAAGGAAGGTGATCCTATTGAAAGAAACACACCCTTTACCCTATGCTCAAAATATTATCGGGCCCCTTAATCATTTGGGTTGCATTAGGTCCAAGCCCCTGATTTGTAATACATGTTGCAATGTGGATTTTGTATTGAAAGAGGTTTTCCCTTATGTTTTCCCTTGAGAGTGATTATTCCCTTTAACTTTTATAATCAAAATCCTTTGGCAATCTTTGGATAAGCATATTAGGACTGGAGATAACACTATCTAAAGAAGGGAAATATTGTTTTTAACTTTAGAAGGAAAATAACAACTATCTATAGAAATCACCTCTCAGTAGTCCTTAAATATAATCTCCAAATTGATAAGAATGTAGACCCAAAACACAAACCAAGAAACAAGAATCCAAAAGGAGGCCAAAAAAGCCTCCAAGCTAGGATGCAAAGAACTAAAAAAGTGTCAATGCTAGGAATCAAAGTCAAAAAAGAACTCTCAAGCAAACAGCAAGAAAGCGAAAAAGTTGAAAGAAGAAGGTAATGCAAGCAAGCTAGGGTTGTTTTACAATGTTTCAATGAAAGACAATGTTCTACAAGGAAAAAATCAAACCCTAGAAACATGAAGGAATAGAAAATATCAAATGGGAGTGATAAAAAATGAATTAGGAATGATAACCATTCAATACACTCTCAAATAAACTTTTAAAGGTAAAACTTGCACAACCACAACTAATTAAAAACACACATGCGACCTCTTATGAGCAAAAATAGGAACACAGTACCAAATTTACAATTCAAGCAAAAGTGAAAAAGGAAAAAGACGTTGAAAATGGTTGCAATAGTGAAATGAAGAACAGATCTAGGTTTCCACTGAAAAAGGTAAACATATTTGAAAGAAATGATCTAATGTAAATGACAATAGTCTCAACTAGTAACACCTCACACCCCCAAGGAAGACCCTAGAGAAATAATAAAATAAGCATCTAGTAAAAACCAAGCAAAGTGGATTCAGATCTAGAGTGTTCAATAGCTGATAACACCAGTGACAGCATATCTAAGCAATCAAAGTTATCTAATAGAGGAGGATAAATTGAGATCTAATCAATGAAATAAGAAAACCCTGAAACAGAAAAACAAACTAATCCAATCCAAAAGGAAAGATAATATCATATCTTCAATAGATTTGGACTCCAAACGAAGGCTAAGAAATAGATAAGATATGCAAGCAAGAGTCTTGTAGGATCTCTTAGGGATTTTGTACTTATAGTCTTACCCAACCCATGGGTGCATCTAAGGAAGGAATTAGATTAGCTAGTCTTCATCAGCCACAACTTTCTCATATAGATTCTATTTTCAGTGAATTTTTTTAGACGAAATTCGAGAGGAATCTAGATATGTTTTTAATTCAATCAAATTTTTGTGTGTAAAATTTCTAGATCCATTATTATCTCGTATAAAAAACAAAAACAAAAATTCAAATATGAGATATACTTGGATTTGAAGAAAATCAAACTAATGGAGATCAAAATGAATCCATACAACCACAAATAATTCAATGGGAGCACACAAAAGCCAGATCCAAGTCAAAAGAGTAGAGATCTCAAAACACGTAGGGAAAACTCTCATTGAAAGCACCAATTTTATTATGGAAAATTTCATACAGCCTCTAGGAGCTATTTCTATGTAGCCTTTTGGCCCTAGCAAGACTGTTAGATAACAAAATATATGACCAAAATCAATCAAAGAAATGAATCCCAACCATATGATTAAACATCTAATTATGAATTCAATCCCTAGACTAAGGGTTTGAGCTAGAACCTAGATCCCTCACAAATTGGTGAAGAGTGTTATGTTTGATGTAGAAATTATTCAATATAGCCATGAGATCTTACCTTCTACAATAGATCTACTACTTGTGCATAAGCATCACCAAAAAAAGACCACAAATAGCCTTTTGTAGAAGACAATTAGCTCAAATAAATAATCACTAACATGAATAATTAAACTAAAACATAGATCTGCATGAAAGGGAACATATATTCTTATTGATCATGAAGAAAAATGGTACATGTATACCTTGACGGATAGGATCTCCTCTCCAAATTTCAGTGATATCCCCCTCTCTAAGAAACATGATCTCAAGAAGAAGTGAATCATAATCTCTAAATCAAAATGAGAGCATAACTCTCAAATTCTCTTTCTAACTCTCTGTAGTGCTACCTGACTCTCAAGGATGGACCACTATATAAAGAACCAGAGAATCTCCAAGGAGGATGAATGTAGACACTTAGGGTAATAAAGTGTTAATAATGACAGAAGTGTCCTCAGAGACACAATTTTATTAATCAGAGATTAAATTACATAATAATTTTGCAAGACACACACACTCTAACTCACTTGCAATCAGGAGAATGAGCTATATATAAGCTTAATTTCCTAACCTATTCTAGTTATGGACTACTTATTAAATTAACAAGTGTCCATTTATAATAAATGCAATTCTAACCAATCTAATAACTCTACTCCTAAATTGGAGCCTAAGATACATGTTAGGCTCCTATATTACTAGTGTAACCCCTTATTATTATTAGTACAACCCCCTTATTGTATTGTTGTACCCATGTAGTCCCCATATTGTTACAATTGTGCCCCATAGAAGCCCACTATTGTTATTATTGTGCCCTTACATTATTATTGTTATGCCATATCTAATTATATTATGACCCCTTGGACTCCTATATATACAAAGGAGACCTTGTCATTTATATGATCTAAGAATTGTTCATTTGTGTAATGTAAAGGAGGTTTCCCCCTCGAAGAGGCTTATTTCTAAGGAATTCATGTATCTTTTCTATCTTTCTGTGAGCTAGTTTCATAGCATTTAGTATCATATTTTTGGAATCTATGGTTTTACTGCTCCAAACAGGTCATCGTGGTATTTTCATTATAACTGTTTTTCTGTGACATTTCAGAAGCTAAAAAAAAAAACCCATTTGAGAAGAAATGTTTATGAACCGCGTGCCCAAATTTTAGATCTTGTCTCGCTATATTTTAAGAGATATGATATGTCAAAGTTAGGGTTTTTGAAAGCTCTAGAACTAAAACAGGTCATCGTGGTATTTTAGCTATAACCTTTTCACTATGATGTTTCATAAACTAAAGAAAAAACCCATTTGGAAGAAATCATTCTAAATCTCAGATCCAAATTTCAAATCTTGTCTCATTATATGTTCAGATATGATCTGAGGAAGTTAGGGTTTTTGCAGACTCCTCAATTACATCCTAAATAGGTGACCTTGGGAAAATTGTCATAACTTTCTCTCTGAGCAATAAATTGAAATTCCATAAGAAGTTACAAAAAGAGGATGGAATTTAGTTTTTTGTGCATAGTTTTTAGATCCAAAGGTCGAAAAAGTGACACGTGGGATGTCGTACAATTTCAATCTACTGAAACATTATTTAATTAGGTCACCTTAGGAGATTGGGTATAACTCTTTCTTGGAGAATCAAATTTTGACCATACTTGCGGGGTTAGAAAGAGGACTCAGAGGGCTATTGCAAGAGATAATTCTAGAACTTTGAGATCTGAAAGTATAGAGTTATAGTCATTTTAAGGTCAAGCTCTTGAAATCAAGAAAGGGTGATATGAGGAAGTTTGATGGAAAGGATCCAATAAATTGGATACTACAGATGGAGCAATATTTTGATCTACATGGTGTACCATTGTTACAAAAGGTATTTATTACATCTTCATATTTAGAACTGAATCAATTTTTATGGTATAAAGGGATTTTTTCTCGTAAACAACTTGTTACATGGTCAATTTTCATGGAGTAAATGATAGCACATTATGAGGATACAAAGAGCAACACCAAAACAATTGGAAGAAAAAGGAGAAAAAGGGCTTTGTTACAAAGTGGAAAGCAAAATTATGGCAACAAGGAAGTCCACCCCTCACAACTATAAAGATGGAAGTGTTGTTTCTTCTAGCCTTACACAACCTACAAGGGTTACACCACAACAATTGGAATAAAAAAGAGAAAAAGGGCTTTGTTACAATTGTGATAACAAATACATTAAAGTCATAAGTGTGTTGAGAAGAAATTATTTTACATTGATTGTGGAGATGAGGAATAAAATGATAAAGAAACGTCAAAAGAAGAGTATATACACCAAGAACCAACCCTAGAGAAAGAAGAAGTGAATTCGACCATATCTTGTAAAGTATTGGAAAGAAATACCACTCCTACAACTCTCAAGATAGAAAGACATATCAAGAAGAAAAAGGTTAAAGAAGTGAAAGATCACATCGAGAAAGAAGACATGAATCTGACCATATCTTTTAATGCATTGGACGGAATTACCACTCCTCAAACTATCAATATAGAAGGACATATCAAGAAGAAAAATGTTCAAGAAGTGAAAGATCACATCGAGCATCAAGAAATGAATCTGACCATATCTTGTAAAGCATTGGAAGAAATTACCACTCCTCAACTCTAAAGATAGAATGACATATCAAGAAGACAAAGGTTCAAGAAGTGAAAGGTCACATCAAGCATCAACAACAAGTTCTCCAACTTTTAAAGGATAACACCACTTTGGTGCAGAATCGAATGAAACAACAGGTAGATCAACATCGTAGTGAAGAATATTTTGATGTAGGTGATTGGGTCTCAAGAAAGCTATTTATGATAAGGAAATGTTGGCGATACTACATGCACTTAAGAAATGGCGAACTTACCCAATGGGAAGACACTTCAAGGTAAAAATGGATCTGATAGTCTTAAATACTTTTTAGAACTACTATTATCTTTAGATGAATAGAAAAATGGGTCACAAATATGTTGGGTTATGACTTTGACATCATCTATAGAAGAGGGAAGCAAATTTTGTTGTAGATGCACTCTCAAGAAAGGATGAGGATGTTGAAGCATTGTTTTGTGTTATTTCTATTATCCAACCAGATTGGATAAATGAAGCAAGGGATGAATGGAAGAAGG